>QFEA01000071.1:0-27756 GCA_003315975.1 Lactifluus echinatus | reverse complement strand
GATCTATGGCGAGGACGTGGCGCACTTTAACCCGGAACGATTTCTCGATGCCAACGCCAGTGCTGCAATTAATTCGTCTGGCCTCAAACAGGAAGGGCATGTTGCCTACGGTTTTGGCCGCAGAATATGCCCTGGCCGGCATGTAGGAAATAATACACTTTTCATCAATATTGCGACTATGTTATGGGCAAGTAAAATAGAGCGTAAGATGGATGCGTCAGGGCAGGTGCTTCCTTTAGATCTTGAGGGGTTCGTCCAACATGGGATCGTGTTGCAAGTGTTTCTACCCACCCATTGTCACGCGGACCGCTAACATGTCAATGGATGCCTCTTACAGATGTCCGGCTCCTTTCGAGTGCGAGATCAACCCACGTTTCGCGGAAGCTTCTTCTTTCCTTGCACAAGAGCTTGAGCTGCGCGGTATATGAGCGCATCATTGCAACTTCAGCGGGGAGGGGGGCTGTATGCAGATAGAATGAAGTTTTCAGTACCTTGTAATTATAATCGACACCGGGCGCCATATGAATTGGAATGTTAAGATTACATAGTGACACAGACACGTACATGGGAACGGTGTGCCGCCCCAGAGGAAAGAAGAAATCAAAACGAGGCAAGTCCCGATCGCGAGCTCGAGGTCTTGTGGGTGCAGGTCCGTGTCCGTGAAATCCTTTTCAGCTTCACGTTTGTCCCTTATTCGAATGTCGTGTTTTGTGTGCAAATGGCACGCGATAAAGATCCACTGGCTGACGCCATCGCGGTGGCATTTTCATGCGCGCCGCGGCGTCAGTACTCTTGCGCGTTCGCATCATGCTTAAGCGGCTCACGACATTTACGACGGAGACCAGCACCTCGCGTCTGCAACGGAAACGTGGGGGTAAATTTATCGATCGCTCGTTTTCATTATAGGATCCGGGATCCGAATCATGACGGGCAATCGATGACTCGGAAGGACAAAATCGTCATCGTAAATTCCCAAGGGGGGCCGGGGATGTGTCGGAATCACCAAATCACCATCAATCAGTATGACTGGGTCTTCCTACATGCTGCATCCATGGACATGGACGAATTCAAACCAGGATGATGCCGTATGACCAAATAACTGTCAGCGGGGATAACGGATAACCACTCAGACCCTTTCAATAAACACAATTGGCAGCCATCAGCCGCAGTCTCAGCACACTCAGCAATTTCCGGCGCGGCACCTATCCCCAAATGCTTTTCGAGTGATAGGACACTCTTTTTCTTTTCTCGACGGCGTTGACATCTACCTGCCGCCTGATCCTCATGACCTTTCTCGGCATTCTCGGCCATGTGGGGCATGACATCACCGCATTATGGGGCTGCTCAAGGGTGATTCATGTCCGCCTTGCACTGAACCTCCGGGGCTGACGGACATCGAATCCAGGGCATTTTGTTCCGCGGATCTTTCGTAACTGCCTTTGTAACGGGGCCTTTTTTTCTTCTTCGACTATCATTACAGCACTCCTCAGCTGTCCGGGCCAGTTCTTCCGGGGATGGGATGAGTAGATGAGTGCGCAGCTTTCCTTGTGTGTTTTTGCTCCCGGCCTGCCAGTGCATCTCCGAATGGCGTGACGCGCCTTGACATAGTGGTTGACGCAGATAAGGACAAAGGATATATCAATTCTGGGTCTGAAGTGGACAGTGTAAAGGTTTTCGGACCGATGAAGGACTGGTTGGTCACTTAACAGCCATTCCGTTGCAGTTGTTGAACACACTCCATTGAACGTATATTCAGTTGCTGCCTCTCCTCACTAACCGGTTGGTGCGCGAGGTTAACATGCGTTGATATACCATATTTCCGACTGAATGCGGTATACGACTGAAAGGATGGATAACATTCTTTGACAATGACTGCTAGTCTACCAGTAGCAGAGTAAAAAAGAGGGTCATTTCAAATCAAACAGTACAGTACGAGTAATTCATTTCAGGGACCTAATAGCGAATAGAATCAGAATACCTCCTCTTGGGGACCTTCTTCCAATCGTTGGCAGAACGCAGAACTGAAACTCAAGCTAGCCCAACTTGGGGAACGTGATGAGTACAGCGCGTCTGGCGGCTCTATCCAGCTATTTGAACCTGAGCCACTACTAACAGTGTCACAAATAGAATCAGGATCTGAAAACACCTCAAAGTCGCTAGACGATGCTTCGGAGAAAGGCGAGGTCGCGCCCGCACGTGTACTCGGCGCGAGGCCAGCAGGTGGCGTGACCGATCCAAGCTTAGATGACGCTGAAAAATCGAGCGTCGGGAGTACGAATGAATACGCCGGGTCCACTGGCGAATTCAGGTTGAGCTCTGCAAGCCCAGAGTAGCAGTCTGGCGAAGATCCAATATCCGACGTCACCGCTTCGAGGTCCTCGTCCTCATCCGCGATCTCTTCTGCGCGCTCTTCCTCAAGGATGCACCACCCCGTCGCCGCTTCACCGAGGATCCCGCGCACGGCATGCGCAGACCATCCTGAGAAGCAAACACGGAGGACACTCGCGCCGCGGGCGCCGCCAAGCGCATCGCACGTCGCGCCCTTCGCCCACACTTGCGCGGCGTCAAGCTGCTCGAACAAGGCTCTCACTCGAGACGCATGGCGCTCGGCATCGATGCGTAGTACTGAGAGCTCCACGAACGGGAGGAGCGGATGGCGGTCGTAAGCGAACATGTGTGGGAGCGGCACGCGGGCCGTCGGGGTCGGGGCAAGCGGGACAAGGAGCGTCGTCGACACCTCCGGCACTTGAGGAACGAAGTACCTGTCAAGCTCGGCCTGGACCGCGGACTCGGTGGTACGCGTGGCAGCGGGATGAAATTTCACCTGGTTTGCGCGCGCAGGAGACTCCGGACGAGCGTGCTTGTTAGACTCCTTGCGAGCCGTCTTGAGCTTGAAAGCTGATGCTGCATTGTCCTTCATCCGCATGTCCAGATCGGCTTCGAGGAAAGCTCGGCTCGTCACGGGGATATTGTGGATCTTGTCGGCGATGTTCTGGAAGATCGGACGCCCCGTTGTGAAGTTCCGGGCGGTGCCGAGGCCCACTTGGGCGATGGTACGCGGTACCACAGGCGGTCGTGGAAGGCGTGGGGCCCGCATCTGCATAGATATAGCATGACGAACAGGTAACGAGAGGTTGTTCTCGATGGTGGGCATCCTATATGCTACGGACTGCATGGAACGCGAAGCAGGGCCAGGGCCCCGCAGCGTACCAGGTGTTGTGAGATGGCCGACGAAGGCATTGAATATATTCTTTGTTCTATGAAGTGCACGGTGAGTGAAGGAAGATGGTTGTTGAGGAGGTCGAGGTGCAAAGGACTGGGTGTGAAGACCGCGAGTGCCGGTGGACGATATGTTAGGAGGACTATGTATAACCCGGAACGATTGCCGCGTCATGGACGACAAAAGTCCAGATCCAGACGATGCTAGCGGCATCGTTGGCAGCTACTCGACAAAGACAACGATGTAGTGTAACTTGTCAGGGTGGGTAGTGAGTTGACTGGGCGCTCCGCTCCGCTCCACGCCTGCCGCGTTGCCGTGCCTCCGCGCGTCCTTCGTCGGCTGTCGCGCTCAACACGTCAACGTCAATTATGATTTGTTTTCATCATTCCAGAGTAACTCCGTATCCGTACATACACTACACTATACCGCTACATTTTCTACCCCCATTACCTCACGTACGATACCTCTCGTTCACTTTGCGAATATCTGAGCGAAGGTTGTTCCTTGGTAACTAAAGGACGTCTCAAGCTTAAGCTACATGCTCGTTGCTGCGAGTAGCTATCACTTACCCCAGATACGCCGTCCCCGGATCATAGAATGTTCTGAAAGAGAATGTTAGGCACGTCGCACGGCAGAAGAGAGAATATCCTCACATGTATCCCCTGTCTCCCGTAGTCCCGAGCTCTTTCTCGAGAAGCGTGAAGAGGCTCTTACTGTAAAGTTCGTTCCGGTCTGGCGTGAGGTTGTTCAAACTCGTCTACCATGTGTATGGAGCACCACTCAGTGAGAGCACGTGGACGAGGCGTACAATGGTGAGTAGGAATGCGGGCTCGAAAGTCCCGTGGAACGAAAGAAATTCGTTGTACCGGTACGTGACCGAAATGTACTTTTCCGGTTTCTCCAGAATCTCTGCAGAAATCTGTGTGCGGTAAGATATTAGAGTTAAGCCCAAAAGGAAGAGATGTATGTATGTTACCTTGGACAGATTTAATACGAACGAACGAGGATCGCTAAGCTACAGAACTTGAGCAAGAGGACACAATCCTGCATGGTATATTTACTCACCTGGACGTTTGTCTCAAGAGCGAGGACTGGCATGATTACAGTCAATAGGGTTACTCGACTGGATATTGAGATATATGGTCATTCCGGGGGTAAGTCGTATATATATATATCCATAACGCCAAGAGTCTCACAGGTCAGCGGAGTGTTCTAGAGTTCGTACCCACGTATAGCAAATATAGCGCAGTTGAAATCCCCTTCCCTTGACTGGTGTATATCCTACACCCAGGTGTCATGTTCGAAGAAGGTGAATCTGTGTCACTTGATACTGTAGCCGTCGCCTCAATGTCAACGGACGAATCACGTTCGGTTCTCCTTTGCCGTAGCACATTGATTGAGAAAATGCTGGCTGTGTTCCTATCCAATGGAATGCTCTTCTCATAAGACATCGTTTCGCTTTACGATGAAAACTCGATGACAGTCCATTATATTAACGGCAGAAACCTGATACTTTTACCCACACAGGGGATCAACTGTCAGGCAAGTATGAATTTCGAATGTCAGAATAGAGCCTCGGATCTTGCCAATATCGCGTTATTAACTCAGTAAGCTAACAAATGAACTTACGATGATCATTTAAAATCCATCCGAGTGATCCTGTGCATCTCCTTCCCGTGCACCTGTCTCCGAGTCGTCTCCCTCTCCTTCTGTCTTCGACAAGACGATATTGGGACGTTTCCGCCGCTTACCCCGTGGGCCCCATCTACTACCACCGGCTATTGATTCGTCTATACCGTCTCCGATGATGATAACGACGCTTAGACTCGACTTTGCTCTTGTACGATAGGTTATCTCCTCGTCCTCATCTTCCGGAACGAGTTCATCTTGCACATCCACCGTTCCGGTGAGAACCTCTGTTCGTATCTCCTCTGTGGGAAAAGGGAGGACCTCAGGCAGAGATGCCACCAACGTACAGAGGTGCGGAATGGCCGCGCCGAGAGCACTGAGATGAAGGGACTTGTAGCTGATTGTCGCGTCAACATTTTGAAAGTGAAGTAGCGATCATGAGTACATGAGTAACGCACCCGTACTTCAGAACTATGTCTTTACACCGTCTAAGATATGGGCCTAGTTTAATCTTACGGGTGATAGTAATGTAGTTTTTTCCTTCGTGATGTGCGGAACGTGGACCTGTCGCGGAAACGCTAGCAGGGACGGTGGGAAAAGGCCGTGGGGGTACGAGCATCTTGACATGACCAGACGTCCTGGGGGTGCGAATAGGCCCGGACACCTTCTCTTTCCCCTTTCGTTTCACCTGTGCTGGATCCTGTGCGATATGTGGGTGATCCGTGGCGATTGATGTGCTTGCCATGAGTTGCAATGACTCGCTGTCCTCTGCCCGGCGGAAGAAAAGCGCGGCCGGCCCTAAGATACCGGAATCAGCGGGCCGGGAAGTTTTGAGGGTTTAATTGTGATTGCCATCTTTCTTCCTGCTCAGACACTGTTATCCCCTCTCGCCCGCTTAGAAGTATAAAGGGGACGTGTATCCGTTAGAAAAATGAGTCAGGATCAGGCGGAACAGAACATTCAGATGTGGAAAGTCAAGAAACTCATCAAGAGTCTTGACTCTGCTCGCGGGTGCGTACCCCTTTGCCGACACCCCTTCCCCGCGTATCGTGGTGTTCATCAGAATAATTTTGCAGTGCCGGCACTTCCATGATCAGTCTGATTATCCCTCCAAAGGTCGCTCTTCTTCTAGTGGTCGAGGGCTTTCGTCTCACCATTCTTCCGTTTCTAACAGGATCAAATTTCGAGGGCGAGTGCCATGTTGACTCAGGAATACGGAACTGCCTCCAACATCAAATCTCGTGTCAATCGCCTGTCTGTGCTTGCCGCCATCACCAGCACGCAACAGCGCCTCAAGCTCTACAACAGGGTACCACCCAATGGCCTCGTGTTATTCGTGGGCACCATCTTAACCGACGAGGGAAAGGAAAAGAAGGTCTCATTTGATTTTGAACCTCACAAGCCAATCAACACGTAGGTCCTACAATGCGTCTCTTTCCGCGCGGCTTCTAAATCGGCCCGCTCAGTTCCTTGTATCTTTGTGATAACAAATTCCACACTGAAGCACTGTCTGAGCTCCTCGAATCGGACTCTCGTTTCGGCTTCATCGTTATGGACGGTAACGGGACTCTCTTCGGAACGCTTGCCGGAAACACGCGCGAGGTCATCCATAAATTCACCGTCGATCTGCCGAAGAAGCACGGACGTGGTGGACAGTCTGCTCTCCGTTTCTCACGTCTGCGTGATGAGAAGCGTCACAACTACGTCCGGAAGGTCGCTGAACTGGCAGTTCAACACTTTATCACGAACGACAAGGTTAATGTCACCGGCTTGGTCCTGGCAGGTAGTGCGGACTTCAAGACTGAACTTAGCCAGAGTGACATGTTCGATCCTCGCCTCGCTGCGAAGGTTATCAAAGTCGTTGATGTCAGCTACGGCGGTGAGAATGGTTTCAATCAGGTATGCCGTGGCTATGCCCTCGTCTCGCCGATTAACATTGACTTCTTACTATCCAGGCTATCGAGCTGGCCGCGGAGTCTCTGGCCAACGTCAAATTTGTCCAGGAGAAGAAGCTGATCCAGAAGTATTTCGATGAGATCAGTCAAGATTCGGGCAAGTACTGCTTCGGTATTGCCGACACTCTCAAGGCCCTCGAACTTGGTGCTGTTGAAACCCTGATTGTTTGGGAAAACCTGGATATTACTCGCTTCGTTCTTCGCAATGCAGCTGGAGGTAAATATTTCGTTTGTCCTTGGCCGTATCTCGTTAATACGTAATCTAGAGGAAATTATCGCCCACGTCAACAAGGAACAAGAAAAAGACCGCGAGAAGTTCATCGACAAGTCGACCGGGCTTGAGATGGAACAATCTCAAGAGCCACAGCCTCTACTTGAGTGGTTCGCGGAGAAGTACAAAGAGTTTGGCGCGAACCTGGAATTCGTGACGAACCGCTCGCAGGAAGGCGCTCAATTCGTCAAGGGGTTCGGTGGCATCGGTGGCCTGTTGAGATACAAGGTCGACTTTACCAATCTTGGCTCCGCGGATGACGATGAAGACGAGTTCTTCTCCGATGATGATGATATCTGACGGTTTTGTAGGCTCCTTTGCGGAGCCTCGCCCGGGGATGATGGTAGGGGTACGCCAGGCGAGGCTGAGGAGGGCGGGTGTGTGCAGGTCGAGGGGTGGAGATCGACAAGGGTGTTGGATGCTTTAATTAGATGGGGAAATTCTGCAAAACCGCTCATCGACAAGCAGGAGACTCTCCGTGGAGGAGGACTATGGTGGAAAATCTTTCACACCGCCCTCCTTTGCAGTGGTTGCATTCCACGAAATATTTTCATGAGCCCACAGTGCGTATTTTTCTTTCCTATGGCAGTCGTTCCGAGATAACTTTTCAATGTAGGGTTCAACCTAGCATCATATCAGAATGAACTAGGTATAATGACCACGTGGGTTATTTATCTGATGACCCTCTGGGGCCATACTAGGTCGAAGTGGATGGATAGATGGGTTCGAGTTCGAGATTAGTTGATACGAAGTCGTGTGTAACGTATGCCAGTCGCTGTTGTTATGATCAGGTTCATTCTCACAAGTACTGCGATCTCCTGTCAAACATCTGATATGCATTCGCAGCAGTCATGTTTACGAGTCCGACACACTATATGTCATTCGCACTTGGTGAACCACACGTCATAATTCTCCTTGACTGATCCATATCCCTCCCTCCCGCCTATCACACCTAGTCCGAACCCTTTAATTTCCCCATTCTCCAATAACGGGTCCAAAGTCAACGACGAAAGTACTGATGCCGTCGCCCGGCTGCCGCCGCGAGAGTGGGCACCAGAGTGAAGCGAGCGTGAGTGGTGAAGACGGAGGGCCAAGAAATGAACAGCGCATCGGCATCGTACGTCGATGGCCCGTCCGCAAGCCGAAAAACGTCTAGCATGCGATGGCAAGCACTCTCATCACTTTGTACCCCGCAGCGCAGGCGCCGAACACCCAGAAGACGCGCGCTCTTCCCAGTGGCTAGCACGTACCACGATGCGGGCTACGGGACGTTCGGACTATGCAGCAGCCCGTCGCCGTCGCCGTCTTCGTCGACTCGTGACCATGGACACTGACCAGGCCTATCGTCGTCGTTGTTCGGAGACACTCTGGAAGTGAGATTGGGGTTGGGGACGCATGAGGGGGACAGTAAGCTGCTGCAGTGGCAGTGGCGACGATTCGCCGAGGACGAAGAATTGCCGCATTATGGAAAAGGTGATACCGAGCAATGCCGCCTGTTTTCCCCATCAGCGTTTGCGAGCGTGACGATGCCGACCCCATCTGAGACAAGAGCAGGGACCAACCGCGAACTCTCCTGGCTCATTCCCTGGATGAGGCGGTTGTCTTATCTGCTCAGAGAGGCAAAAGGCTGACACGCTTGCGTCGTGCCCGATATAGGAGAATCTGGTCCATCCCAATCCGTAGGCGACAGGCGACGATTGAACGTTCTGGCCTGTCTCCAGGGTTTCGATCGACGATACTGTGTGAGGCTTTGAAGGCCCTCTGCGGGATGATGGTTGTTCTTGTGTCGGGATCTACGCCATTGTTCAGCATCAACTTTATCCACGGTATCTGTCTGGTTGGCGTCAGTCTGAAATCCTTTGGTGTGGGCGAGATACTCAGGACATGCCAGTTCTTTCAAGTTGGCACTGGGGATTAGACCGCCCGGGCCAGCCACAGATTCAAATCGCAAACCCTTCAGCCAGGGAGGTATGCGTCGTCCAAGGGACGGACGTCCATGTCTCGCTGGTGTGACCTAATTGAATAGCCTCGTCGACGGAATATGTAGATATGTCATATCTAAAGGACATTGACAAAATAAGCGTAGGCCTGGTAATGTCGCAAAGACTTGTGCGCCGACCCTGGATGTCTAACCTCCCACCCTAAGTAGACCTACAACCTGAGCGGGCGGAGGAAAAAAATCAGCAGACCTGATTGTTATACAGAAACTTCTCACGCAGGTCGTGCGAATGGCGCAGATTCCTGCGATTTCGTGATATCCAGTGTACTTTTATTTGACTTGTTGCTCAGATCATGGCTAGCAAGCAATTGATAAGTTTGCCTTTTAGCTTGTCCATGGATCAAAGAGCTCGCAGTCGCCCGGCAAGATATCTGCTACTTTTGTCTGCCAATTCAGTGTGGATAAGCCAATAGGGAGCTGTGTAATGTTGCGTCCCCTGGCAAAGTCCTCGACCAATATCCCGAGCGAGGCAGCAAGGAAAATCTTCGAACAAGTGGCGATGTTAAACAGCGTCCGAAAAAAAAAAGCGCAGCGCGTTCGTATCAGAACCCTTATCTCCGAGTTGCACCGAAGGGCTTGACGTACGTCCATGGTTATCAGCGACCCGTCTCAGAATCCTTTCCCCAGGTGCCAAATTCAGGCTGGCCATCCTTACGGACGATTGTCAATACCAAGCTGGGTATCTGATCCGTGTCCACGATCTGTCGGATGATTTCTGCGAAGCTAGGTGTAAAGACGGGCCGGAATATGGCCTTGGGGTGTGCCAAAAGGGTCAAAGAAGCACTGGTTGCTTGCAGCAAGGGCGGAGTCAAGAGCACCACAGGGAAGGATGACGGAAATAACAAAATGATGCCTCATCTCTCAAGATAACACGGCAAAAGGTTATCCCGGTTATGCTCCAGGACCCATACCATGTCATGCGACTAGTGCCGTACCACATGATGCATGATGTAGGAAGTCACAATAGGCCACGATAAGCCAGTGTTTCAGTGTTTCAGGGGACAGTACAGTGCGCAACTGCAGCCAGAAAATAGGGCACATACTGGTACGGTGACAATTGACCCATTGCCTCACCACATTTCTGAGGATCTGTTGAGTAGTTGTGGTTGATGTGTGGATTGCCATCGTGATGGAGCCACACTCAGGCTGGCAACAGGTCCTCCTGCTCGCGGTTCCTCGTACTGTATAAGAACACTCCCGTGGCCCTTTCACGGGCCACGAGCAATAGCCAACTCGAAAATTATCACAAGTGGCCAGTATGTCGTTTCCTTGGGCCCATTGTCCCGTTTTACATAGACTGCCCACAGACACTAGTAAACGTTCAGCAGACGAGGCAGGAGTCACAACGCGTGCACGTGTCGACCGCGACGGTGCCAAACGTAGGGCGAACCCCCGGTCAACAAAGGATACGCAGCGAGGTCCCAAAGTGCGTCTGCTGGAGGACCAGTAGTTAACTCGCCTTCTCACGTCTATTCGGACCACACAGGCGGTCCCAGCATCGACTTTCAAAGAGGGCGCTCCGCCACTGAATGTAACGTTGACGTACACACCACCCACCATCAAGGACGAGAACGGCGTGCCCATAATTCATAACGACCCCGGCTTCCGTGACGGGCTTGAGGCACGTCCAACCACCTTTTCCACAGGAAGTTACGGGTGGACGGGCAGCAAACGCCTCACGGTCGAGTATGTCGACTGTATGACTGGCGAAAAGAGGAGCAGCCAGGTGATGCTGACGTACGTAACTTTCTTTCTTTGCCAATCAAGTCCTTTCGCATCCAATTGTTTCGTGCATAGAGTCAACGCCGTTGTCTTGGGCAGCAAGCAAGCTGGAAAGGAAGAGGAGGCTTTGACAGAAGCGGTCACTAACGATGCTGATGATGCAGAAGGGGGAGGTCACATTGACACCACCGCAGAACGCAAAGAATAACTATTTTTATTTCGGCCGATTCACACAGATACAGACGCCAAACACTACTGTAATCTACATCTTGAAACCAACTTTTATCACTTGTTCTCAAGTCAGAGAAGAGAACGAGGGTCAAAAGAAGGCTCGCGGCGGTTCATCCACACGTTATCAGGAAAAAGCCCCACGAATGCCTGCCTCGCCTCACAAAGCCCGTCAGAGGTCAAAGTCTGAGTCGGAATCATCTCTTCTTGACGAGTTACGCAAATTCTTGGTTGAGTAGTTGGTCCAGGTGGACTTCGAACGCCCCTGGGAGGAGCGATCACGGTCCTCCTCGGATTCTTCATCCGGGTCATCGCCAGAATCTGCTGGAGGTTTCTTCGAAGGAATAATGGCGCCTGACGTAATAAGTAGCGCCTCAAGCTCTGTGTTCGTACCGGTCAAGGCTCGAGCTCTAGGACACGGCGGGAGACAGTGGTCCCACCTTCGGGGTTTCGCTCCTGATCCAATCCCCAGGCAATAATCTGAGTGACAATCTCACCCTTCCGGTACACGATGAACATGGGTACGCGTGAGTCGGGCAGGTTGGGTATACACTTATCACCGACGATGGAAACAAATTTAGTGCGGGGGTGCCGCGTCGCTAATGTACGAACGTGGATATGAGCACGATCACTGCGTGGAATTCTGTCACAAGAAGAAAATGAGTGCGGAAAAAGGGGGAGGAAAGCATCAGCCTACCCGTCCTTGTACAGAAAACAGACTACCCCGGTCCCGTGCGCTCCATCGTCGCCAGGTTCGTCCTGCTTGCTGGCTTCTGTAATTTCACGCGTGTAGTCGTCCCTTCCGATGGGTATCACGGTACCAAAGCGACTAAGCTGGGCCTCCAGTCGCTCTTGTGTCAGGCGCAGAGCACGGTGCTGTGTAATGTACCGTTCTGCAGTGTCATCTTGTACATCCTCTCCAAGCTCTCCAAGCTCCGAGGGGGTAAGGCCCTCAAGAATGTCATCGAAGGTCGGTGACGGTGGTGGAGGGGGAGAGGCCGGAGCAGGCTCGAGTGGAGGAAGTATACCATGCTTGCGTAGGGCTTCATTGCTGGTAAGCGTGGTTGTACATCATTGAAGGTGGCGAGGGAAGACATGCACTCACAATTCCGTGTCCTCGTTCGGATTCATTTTCGTTCTTTGTGGTTTGTGGTTGTGGGTCAGTCGGTGGGCGGCAGGGCTGATGAGTCAGCTTGTCGCCTCTCGTATAGCAGCCGTATTGGACCGAGCCCATTTCTTCATGTCTGGCATCATCCTCACATCTGCCAGTGTGTCATGGCCCTGGTATCCGATCCACCCTCTGGATGTGTGCTCATTCCCCGCCAGTACCAAGAAGAGATCTTCCTCAAGGCCCAGGAGAGAAATGTCATTGCTGTGCTTGACACTGGTAGCGGGAAAACACTCATATCTGCCCTCCTCATCAAATGGATTGCTACCCAGGAGACCTCCCAAAATAAAGTCATCGTCTTCCTCGTCCCGAAGGTTCCTCTGGTGGAGCAGCAGAGCAAATTCATCGCACAGTACACAGCGTTGCGCGTTGCTCAGGTCCATAGCGACGTTTCTGCCGGAGTCATGGACCGCACACGATGGACCAACCTTTTTACGCAATCCGACGTGCTGGTTATGACGGGTGCGCCCCACTCGTTGGCTGCGGGTACGGTCGTTTCTCATTAAACTCAGGGCAAATATTCTTGAACATATTGACGCACTCGCATTGGAGCATGAACAAGGCGCGCATATATTCGGTCCTTTTTTCAACCGCTTACCCTGATGGGCAACAGGTTTCTCTTCTCATCTTCGATGAATGCCATCACGCACGCAAGAACCATCCTTACACTACCGTAATGGCAATATACCGGGCCTGTCCGGAGACCGATCGACCGAAAGTGTTCGGCATGACGGCCTGTCCCGCCTGGTCCTCCGACTTGCGGCAGAACTCGCTTGCGAATTTGGAAAAGAACTTGAATTCAAAAATAGTCACTGTACAGGAACATTTGGACGAGTTTGCACGCTACTCTTCAAAGCCGATTGAGGTACGTCAGTCCTCTCCACGTCCTCGCACCGTCTTGACGCTCTGTTGCAGATTGTTCGAGAATTTCCCCCGCCTCCGCGTGGCTATCCCGAGTACCCCATTCCCCATATCTGGAGTCGCTTCGACTACTCTCGAATCCCGGAAAGCATCGACATACCTTGGCAACAACTGATCACCCGCTATCAGTTTACTCTAGAGACCTTGGGCATATTCGCTGCAGAGCTTTTTCTCTACTCTGACCTTCAGATGCGCATATCTGAGCTATTGAGCCCCCAAGACCTCAATGAGATGGAATCGCTGCGCGTGCGATATCTATATGCTGACATCATCAGCGAGCCCAATAACCCTCTCGATCGTCGCCTCCCCGACTTGCAAGATTTGCGTGAGGTCTTGGCAGAGTACCAGCCATTCTTCGAATATGTACCTGATGACCAAGACGTGACTGTCCCTTGGTCTTTTCGCCTCAGCTGGTGCTCTCCTAAGGTTCAGACTCTCGTTGACATCCTGTTGGAAAGCTACACTCCTGAATTCCATGGAATCGTGTTTGTGGAGCGTCGCCATGTCGCCAGAGTGCTCTCTAGCATAATATCTCGCGTCCCGTTGCTGAGGGGTATTATCTCCTGCGCGGAATGCGTGGGTCATGGAGGGGACGAGAAAGGTATTGGTGGTGGGATGCCCACGGAACGGCAGCGCAAAATCGTCAATGACTTCCGAGACGGGAAGATCAATCTTCGTAAGTAAAATATATCTCAGTCTGCTTCCTGTATTCACCCTTCTCCACAGTCATTGCTACGCCCGTGGCTGAAGAAGGCCTGGATTTTCCAGTCAGTTCCTTCATGCTTGCATTCAGAGTAAAGTGGCTGATTACTTCCAGGCTTGTGACATTACAGTTCGCTTCGATGCCATGCAGGGCATGGTGGGCTATGTGCAATCCCGCGGTCGCGCACGGCGCGCGACCTCGACGTTCGTGGTCATGGTGCAACAGAACAATACCTCAGAAATTGACAATTATCGATCTCTCTCCGAGAGAGAACCTCATATCAAGATGCTTTATCAGTCTGGAGCTCACAATTTGCTGCCAATCCTCCAAGGTGACCAGTCCGAAGACGAAGACGAAGATAGTAACGATTATGTCTACCCGACAGATCTCGCTAAACGGGAGCGTTTTATTGTGCCACGTACGGGTGCGATTTTGACGTACAACATGGCTGTCGGACTGCTTGGACATCTTTGTGCTCTCATTCCATGCGATGCGTTCACAAGGGCCCAAAGGCCGCATTACAGTGGTACCTTTGTCTCGACCCTGCGCCTTCCCCCGACGCTGCCGTTACCTCCCGAGTGCCTTGTTTATGAAGGCCCACCGAAACATTCGAAGAAAGAAGCCAAACGAGCTGTTGCATTCAAGGCCGTCAAAGCTTTGCATGCGTTAGGGGTGTTTGATGATCACCTGCTTCCTGCGTATGGCAAGACAGAAGCAGATATCGGTGAGGATGCCAGCCAGGTAGACAATGTCGCGCCCGTGCCCGAAATCATGGACGTCGTTGTATACAATCCTTGGACCTTGGGATCTCAATTATGGTCGCACCCAGTTAGCGTAGATGGAAAGCGCATTGCGGGTGTTGTGACCGGAACACCACTTCCTCCCACCAAACTCGTCTGGGAAGGCTCTACACTACTTTCGGGAGAAGCCGAACTTGTGCACTTTGACGCGCAAGAAGAGTTTCAAAAACGCAAACTCATGCAAGACTATACTGACCTTGGGCTGTGGTGGCGTGTTTCTGCTCGGCCACGCCCAGCGCCTCTATCCTGTTTCTTGGTTCCTTTGGCTCCGAACAGCTGTCAGCCAGACTTCCAGGAAATGGAACACCTTTTAAGGCACCCGTACGGACGTTCGGACTGGACGGGTGTAGATGAACGTGCGTATGACCATACTCTGGTCATGAACAACATGCAACATGGCCGCCCATTTTTACTCCACAAAGTTCGATTTGACCTGACACCGCTATCGAAGCCACCGATCGGTAGTCGTGAGGCTGGTTTCGAGACGTACTGGGAACACTATAAATGGCTTCTTAGGAAGAGAAAAGGTTGCGTTCCCGAGGTACCCACGGATGGGCCGCTTGTTGAAGTGATCCTTATACCTAGACAAACCTCCCGAACGTACCAGCTTTTCCCCAGAGATACAACTGCGGACGTGAACATGGCCTCAGTTGACGACGCAAGGCCGTTTCTTTTACCTATGGTTTCCACCTCTGTATTCTCCATGTCAGAGGATATTTTCTCCCTTTTTTCCCTGTTTCCTCGTCTTCTACATCGTATCCAAGACGTGTGGCGTGCTGGTAATACCCGTATTGGCCTTGGCTTGCCCCCTATTCTCGATGACCGTCTCATTGAAGCAACGACTGTACCTGCAGCTGCAGCAGGTTTCAATAACCAGCGCCTTGAGACGCTTGGCGACTCGGTGCTTAAGCTCTGCACATCAGTGCACTTGTATAACAAGTTCCTGCATTACCACGAAGGTCAGCTCGACAATCTGCGCCAACGGTCCATTTCGAATCGCACACTTATGATCCGAGCCAAAATTATCGGCCTGGAGCATTACCTGAACGTAGAGGGCCAGAATGTTAAGACGTGGCCCCACGTGGTTGCAGATGATAGTCCAACTCGACAGGATGAAACACGTAGTGACAGATCTGTGAAGCGACGCATGGCCCGGAGAAGTCTACAGGACTGCATGGAAGCAATTATTGGTGCAGGTTACTTAACTGGAGGTGTTCCGATGGCTCTGCAGATAGGTACTGCACTTGGGTTGAACTTTGGCGGAGTTGTGCCTTGGCATTTACGATACACCCCTCCAACGAATACGGAATTGGTAGGCGAAGGTTATTCGAAGCTGCAAGGCGCTCTTGGATACGAGTTCCAACATGCGGAAGTGCTGCAGGAGGCCTTGACACATCCATCCTTTTGGTCTGGTGGAAAATCTTACCAAAGGCTGGAGTTCCTCGGGGATGGTACGGCTCTCATAGCTGCTATACCTTGGCAACTTAGCTAACTTTTACGTCAAAGCTATTGTTGATACTGTCGTCATGTCCTACCTCTTCGACAAGTTTCCCCACGCAAACTCCGGGCAACTTAGTTCGTTGCGCGCCCGGGCTGTCTGCGGTCCCGTCCTGGCATTTGTGGCAGTTCGCGTCTTGAATCTGCATGAGTACCTATGGGCCGACAATGCAGAACTTATCGCCGCTGTTGAGAAGTACATACCCATTCTGGAAGCAACGTCCAGTCGTGATATCGTCCTGCAAAGCTGGGCGCACGATCCGCCCAAAATAATTAGCGACATTTTTGAAAGCCTCGTTGCAGCCGTCCTCATTGATTCAGGCTACAATTTAGAGAAAACAGTATGCATCGTAGAAGCTGTCATGCAATGTGTCTTAGAGATCCTATCCCCCGATCTACCTCCGGAGCCGGTCTCCGCGTTCTTTCTTTGGGCTGCAAAATCGGGTTGTAAACGAATTCTTCTCAGGTGTGTGGTTCGTGTAACTACCTGATCTGGGGTTTCACATGGAGCCTTCTAGCAAATCATGTAGTCGTCCTGAGTCCAGGCAGAACGACACTGTATCCGTTGTCGTGCATGACACGACAGTCGTTGGTCCTGTGACGGCATCCAGTTTACCCGTAGCACGTGCCTTCGCATCAGAACGTGCACGGATGATTCTACAAGCCGCCGATTCGGAAAAAGCATTAATTAGAATATGCGACTGCAAGAAGCAAGAGGGTTACGCCTCCAATATCGGACCTCCTCACGATGATACGGTTGATGATGCTACTGAGGTTGGCTTTGCGGCCGCGGCGCAGATGAAGCTCGAGAAATTCAGAGATCCCCAAGGGGATCAGGGATTAGGCGAAGACCTGGAGGCTGAGAAGCCTCAGACGCATGACCATGACAATCTAGAGGGACAACTATTTGAAGTGCTGCGTGACTTGTCACATGACAGAAAAGCTCCTTACTTCACACTAGATCGTTAGACCTATTTTCTGGTATATCAGGGCGTCTCTTCTAATTGTATGTCCGAAGTATTGACCGTTCCCACCAGTTCCCCCATGCGTTCATATCCCGAGGCAATGGGTGGTATGAGCGGCGAATCTGCGCTTTGTTATCTCCGCGGTGTCACCATTGAGCAACATATTGAGCGGCATTGCTCAACGGCGTAGTCCCCGGCCGTTCAATGTGTGGGTTTATTCCCCCATGTGTTCTGTTCCCCTGGGGCTGGGGTTCGCATGTTCGCATCGTGTGTGGGGCATACCCTTATGAAGATAAATTCAGACCAAGATATCGGTTAGGTTTCTCCCAATGCGATCCGTGTGAAGACATGCTGTGGCTGCTGATACCACCAAAAGCTTTGCGGTACGGTCCAGCCGTGTTACTTTGAGTGTTCTCTATCTTGCCGTCATGCTGTCATGCCTGCAGCTCAATAACCTAATCAATTGATTGGTGGTGTCATTGACGGGTTGCGCTCTCTCTAGCCCTCAAGACCGGTTTGTTCATGCCTCGGCGTCATCCTCTTTGTAGTCACCTTACCGTTAAACACAAGGGTAAAACGTTCCTAGGGGTTAAATAGAACGCAAGCCGATAACTATATCCGCAGACAATGGAAAGGGGTCCTAAAAAGGGGTTCTGCATATCTCGTTGGCACTGTTCACCCTATTCATCATGCTCCTCTCATTTGAAACATTTATTGCCGACGCCATAGCCTTCTCTTCGCCTTCTTCCGCTGCATTGTTCAGTCTACTGCTCTCAGTTTTACTAATCTTTCAACTATCCACCCCTGTTGGTCTTGGACTGGTTAGCCCTCAGGCTCAGTTTACCTCAGGCATTGCTATTCCCACGGAAGAGAACCATGTTACCAGCACCAACGACTTCCAGGTCCTCATTCTTGGAGGCGGTGTGGCTGGTGTCATGGCTGCTGAGACCCTCCACCGCAGAGGTATAGACAACTTCAAAATCATTGAGGCACGTAATGCGCTTGGCGGCCGTATGAAGAGTTTTTCGTTTGGCGCCCCGGGTCGACAGTATGTCTTGGAATTAGGTGCAGACTGGATCCATGGCACACAGACAGGTGGTGGACCATCGAACCCCATATATGACTTGGCTCGGAAGCACAATCTATCAACTCAGCCAAACCATTACCGTGGTAGCATGAGTGCGTCCCGCGAATCTGAAGCGTTTTTTTTATTGACAATGTCGGCTCCAGCAACCTACGATTACACAGGGGCTGTTGACTATATGCATACGTTCAACACCGCTGTTGAGAATTTCGCTGCTTTGACTGTAGGCGGAGGTAGTTTTTCATCTCTTCATTTTACAGCTGTAGCTGAAGCAGCCGTTGTGCAGGTGAACGAATCCTCAGGGGTTTGGTGGATACAACCACTCGCAGCGGCTACGCTCTGCTTGGCGCCAAACCTAGAAATCCTCACGAGGCAGCATCTGAGTATTACGTATTTGATTGGGAATATGCGCAGACACCGGAGCAAAGCTCTTGGCTCGCGTCTTCTTGGGTAATGTATCAATTCTTTACCCGCCAGTCGCGTTTGCTGTTCCGAAGAGTGATGGTGAAACGTCCTACTCGGAGCCAGATCGTCTTGGTTTGTCGCCACGCTGCTGCTTATCACGGGTATTTCAGGCGAACAACTTCACCTTCAACGGAGATCAAGGCGGCTTTTCCTCTGAGAATCTGCTGGCGACTGATCAACGCGGATTCGCGAACATAATTCAGTCCGAGGTTGCTGAATTTCTTCTCGAGGAGCAAGTTCTGCTGAGCGCCACCGTTAAGACCGTCAATTACTCTAATGATAGAGTATCGGTGAGCCTTTCGGACGGGTCCAGCTTGAGTGCGGACTATGCCTTGGTTACGTTCAGTCTCGGAGTTCTGCAACACGGTGATGTTCTCTTTGAGCCTGGTCTACCTTATTGGAAGTCGGAGGCCATACATGGCATGGCGATGGTCAGCGAACTAGCTGGCAGCGATTATGCATCGTCTAATAATCGCACACAGGGAATATATACCAAGATATATTTGCAGTTCCCGGAGAAATTCTGGTTCGACACTGAGGTGCCTGGTTCTCTTACCTTGTTGGTTACTTCGGCCTTCTGACGTAAGGGCATTCAGTTTGCGTTATACGCTGACCGCGAGCGGGGTTGGTACCCAGTCTGGCAGAGTCTTGATATGGATGGTTTCTTCCCAGGTTCCGGGATTCTTTTTGTTACTGTCACCGTAAGCTTGGGTCCATCATAGCTACTGTAGCCGTCGCTAGGGCACTGACGACTCTTCCAAGGGTGATTTTTCGAAACGCATAGAGTTGTTAAGCGACGAAATCGTGAAAGAAGAAGTCCTCACCGTTCTTCGCTCGATGTATCCCAACACCACGATCCCCGAGCCCGATGCCTTCTTCTTTCCCCGTTGGAATAACGACCCGCTCTACCGGGGGAGCTATAGCAACTGGCCGTCAAGTTTTCTGAAGGCCCATCACACGAATTTGAGAGCGACTGTTGATCAGAGACTCTGGTTCGGTGGCGAAGCTACAAGTCTGAAGTACTTTGGTAGGTCCGGAATTGCCAGGTCCTGAGTGCCGCACGCCTCGGCCTTGTACCACTGACCGGTGCGGCGCGAACTGCGTTTTGTTTAGGTTACTTGCACGGCGCGTATTACGAGGGGCAGAAGATGGCAGAAGAAATTGCTCAGTGCATCGAAAGTGACGGCTGCGCTGGTCTTTCCCACATAGAGGAGATCCCGTGCTCCCATCCATATGTCTCCTCGGATTTTATGTAACATATTGCGCTGCATCATCTCATTTTTTTAATGTACTATCCAGAACATTCACACCTACCATTACTCGTTTCAACTCTTGTACAATGGAATACCCTCATGCTGCCAAGTGGTCGGGGGCCAACGCACATTTGAACGAGATGAGGTGGGAGTCGGAGTCGGAGGCGGAGGCGCGGCCTCTCGAGTACAAATAGGCCCACACTGTTTTTCTTCGCTCTCTCTGATCTCTGATCACGTACTGATCAGTCCATCAACGGCATTCAGCCAATACTTTGTATAGATGGCCGATATAGCTTCTGAGACAGCTCTCCAGCATCTCAAGTCTCTATATCCCTATGGGGAGACTACGTCTTCATCCGATGGTAATTTATACAGAACTCTCATCGAAAATCTCAGCAGTCACTATTACCTCTAGTCATCCAAAACCCGTGGTATATCGTAACGGCCATCAGTTTCACGGCCAGTAACAGGCCGGAAGCAGTCCCGCTCCTATACAACTATGTCCTACGAGAACTTGAACGTGCGCAGCATGAATTCGAAGTACCGGAATTTGAGGCGCGCGGTGAAAAGCTTCTCCTGTCTCGGAAGTTTCGGGATGCCATCTTCAAGGGCGGGATGACAGGAGGCTACTCAAAGGTATAATATGGGCTCAGGGTGATGGATCGATACAGCTGATAAATATTCGACAGTCAATAAATGCTCTTGTCTCTCTGCTTGAGGCTACACCCGAGGAGCTACGCGATACAGAACGACAGAGGTATGTGATATGAAAAGCATTCTCCACATCGAGTCACTGGTTACGCAGAGAAACTGCGATATCATTGCCCGAGCTCGAGAAGCGCGGCGAAGAATTCTTCGAAAATTTTTATGGAGAGACTGCAGACAACGTGCAGAGTCTGTTAGATAAGATATACCCTGATATGGGTACGCACGTTATGTTTTCCGAACTGCAATCCAAGTTTCAGAACAGCTGCACAGGGTGGTTCAGCAAGACAATTGCCTATGGCTCCGTATACGGTTACACCGGAATCTTAAACCGCGTTGAGACATCGTATGTCTTGGTTGGGGCACTCATCGCAGTGGACACTCCCCGCCAGGTTGGCTGGCACCTTGACAATGCACGTCGAGGAGGAGCATCGCTTGAACAGCTCCGTGCTGTCAGGCAAATAGCCATGGAGGTCTCTCAGAGTGCGGGAGTGAAGTGGAGAGGTGGCGTGCCAGAGGTGAAAGAGTAATAGAATATATAAACAGTCGATTTGTGCATTGTATTGTGATGAAAAAAATATTGTTGAATGAGTTACCTACTGCGCCGGAGGTGTGTGAGTGAGTGCGGGAGCGGGAGTGCGGGGCCGCTACTCGGAGTACGGCAAATGCCGACGGTTGGCTGCACCCAAGAACATCGTCGTTGGCACCGCTCGTCTGAACCGATTCCTCCTCCTCTCTCTGTGGGTTACTGCGACCCACACAAGCCACTCAAAATGACGGATTCCTCCAGTATTGACAACGACATGCTGTCCTTGGCACCCACAGCTGCTTCAATCCTTGGTATTAAGGGTAGTTTACGTTTCCGGCTCCATGGCTCCAGCCAGAAGGCGCATGTTGTCCTTCGACGTGTTGAACCAGAGAGCGACTCGGAGGGAGAGGGAGAATCAAAGGGTGTGGCTCAATTCAGCTTATTTGCCTACAAACGCATCGAAGTCAAGCCCGGGAAGGAGATTCTGCTCACGGTGGCAGATGGTCCCTTCAAGGATCGCGCTATCATGTTCGAAGGGGATGAGCTGGAGTCATCTTCTCTTTCAGATGTCGAAGAAGAGACCCAGATTGCAGAAGACGACGATTCTCCTGTACCTACAGAGCACTCCCTACCTCTCAAGATGAGGAAACCTTGGGCAAAACGCCTCGAAGTGTCTGACACGTTAGGTACGTGCGATATTCTACCATTGTCCCTCCTGCAGCACTTATCCGGCTCGCCAAGCACCCAAACCACTTGTTAGGTCTGCCCGCCAGTCAGTCGGGGTCCAAACAGATCCGGTTTACACTGCTGGGAATGCTCCCACACAGCTAGAGGCCCCTTCCGCGCTCAACGAAGCTTCACATATTTCTTCCCTACCCCCAGCACTAGGAGCATCGAAGTCTGTCCCTTCAACACCCATCAGCTTTTCAGCTTCCTCTCCCGCTGCATCCAATATGGGAGTTCCCAATGTTGCAGGGTCACCCACTGTACGGACTACGCAACCAACGATGGCAGCTGCGCCTCCGCGACCGCATCCTGACCACAGTCAATATCTAATGAAAGTTGACTCGATCGTTGACAGTTTGATCCCACCTTCTGCTGGTAGTCCCATTTCAATTCCCCCTAAATCTGCCAAATATGATGGCGTACTAGCAGACGTATGTGCTTGCCTGCGAGTCGAAAATACCATTACTAATTGAGAATAGACTCCTGTTGATACACACACCAATGGAAAGCTGGAACGCTGGAGCCCTTCTGTTTTTATGCCTACCCTTGCACCTGCCCCTGTGAGGACAGTCGATGAGACTTCTGAATCTGGAGGTTCGAGTAGCGGTGCTGAGGATGAGGCTCCCCTTGCGCCCCCTCCAGAAAGACCTTGGAGTCCTTCTGTACCTGCTGCATTATCAACACAAAGTTCACGCAGACATAATATCAGATTCCGCAAAGTACAGCAACCAGACAACGCCAATGGCACAACCCACCCTCAGCCAGACCATTCTGCAGACCATTCGCCCCGACCGAGCTCCTCTACCTCAGCCCCGCCGACTCCTCTCTCTCCTTCCAAGACTGGGCTTGTTAAAAAGCCGAAGTCAATAGTCACAGACGTAGACACGTTCGTCTCTGGCGGCTTTATGACCGACTTCGTTGGCCAACCCTCTCAGCCAATGTCTGACAAGGAGAACAAGATACTCCCATCGGAAAGGACGCCCTCTTCCCCCTCCGCTGTACGACACTTGTCAAGATCTGACACGGCGTTGCCTCCCGTACGCCCTTCTACTGAGGTAAACCCATCACCTCAATCCCCAGTGCACCCACCTTCCCCGAGACTCAGAAGAGACCGCTCACCGTCTCGTCTTTCCCCTGCCAGTTCACGGGGTTCGTTCAGCCACGGCCCTCTAGAAAGTAGTGTTACGAGTGTTCCTTCCCATTCTTCCTCACCACAATTGCCTGGGAGAAAGTCGCAGGCACCTTCTTGGCCACCCTTCCGCGCACCGGCAACTCCCGGTGATGGGACCACAGAGTTCGACCCGCCCTTCCGCGCAGGACCCGATTTTTGCGAGTTACCGCAGCCGCCACCACCCTTCCGGCCTACTTCAGGACCTAGTACAGCTCGTGTTTTTTCACCTCCCCACCAACTCCCCTATGGGCGGCCAGCGGTAATATCCAGTTCGAATGCTATTCCCATTGCTCCGCGTAACCCGTTTGTCCCTCCGTCGGTCCCTGGAAGACCGTCGACACCTGCTACCCAGCCACTCCGTAACTCTCAGCCACTAGGGTCCCCAACAATATCATCGCAACCCTCACGTGGGATGATATCAGATGGTGGACATCCGCCACGGCAACCACGATTGGAGGTCGCGATCCAAGCAATGGCACCGGCCCCGGTGGGACAGGTTATTTCCCCAAGACCGTATTCTCAATACCATCGTCATCGTGAGTAAATTGCATCTAGTAGCTATTGAACATGGTCCTTGCCGACCAATGGTCTGGCATGCGGAACTGATTGCTTGTACAGAAAAGCAATCTTACGCACCCCGTTCCCTCATCGATGGCCGTGGACGGGGAATTTCCATAGCTACTGGAGCTAAACGGAAGGCATCTCCCCCTCCTCGCACAGAGCTCCCTGTGTTACTCGAAGGTCCACCAAAGAGGTCACCACCATCTACGTGGCCTACCATGTTAGCTATCAGGTGTGCTGCAGTGCAGGGTGAGCGTGTTGCCGTCCAGGGCATTAGGTTCAACCGTACCGGAAATTTAATGGCTGTCACGTGTAAGTACCACCAGCTCATCCGGCCGGGACATGGAATATCAAGGCTCAAGGCCCTTCCTTATTAGGTACTGATTTCTCAGTTCGGGTGTGGGATAATGTGACATGCAGTGAAGTGGCACGCCTACCACATTCGTCTTCGCTGGTATCTGCGCAGTGGATGGACGATGACGCTAGTGTTCTTGCCCTGTGCGCAGACGGTGCGTTGGTGCGTTGGACGCGACCTGCAGGTAGCACACCTCCTCGTGCACACGACGTATGGCACTGGGGTCGCCTTGCTGATCCTGCCATGGGAACGGCGCCAGATGATGCACCAACTGCGCTCGCGTACAAAGGCGATCGGATTGCAGCGTCATTTCCGAAATTTGGAGTTCGTATCTGGATGATGAAACAGGGTGGGCTTTGCACCTAGGTCACATGATACGTAAAAATTGACGGATACTAGGTTCATGGCAGTTGCAACGGCCTATCACCAGGCCAAACGTCACTGCGATCGAGTTTATTGATAACGGTACTGCATTGCTAGGGGGGACGAAAGATGGCGTTCTGTACGTGTCTGGTTTGGATTGACAAGAAGTTAGAGCCATTGATGGGTTCATAGTTGGTATTGCCAAGTGCCCGATGGCGCGTTGCGGGTATACAACTTTTTTAAAGCGATGATGTGAACCTTTTTCTCCCCTTATCCAACCCCAGATGTGTTGATGAGTTTTGTAGATGTGGTATAGATGTCCTCCCAACGGGGACGCATGCCTTGGTTTCTCAGCAAGTGGGACGCGCACACCTTGTCGCCATTTCTCAAGATGAGAATTGTGGCAAGGTCAAACAAGTTTATACGGTGGACCCTGACCTGCAGGCTGATGCAGTATACGATGCGAACGCCATATTTGTCGGTGTCAGTGACGCAGTACTATATGGTTCGGCAAGCGGTTATCTATTTGCACGGGACAAAGCGAATGCCAATGTCCTGTGTGGCTTTGATCATGGTGAAGGTGCGTATGCCATTGCAGAATATCAAGACCAGCACCTGATTTGGAGCAGGCTGCGTCGTACAGGCCATCGGGGTGCGCCAGGACGTGTTTATTACATCGGGGAAAGCGCTGACAATGGGACCTCTTGGACATAGACATTCCAGGGTAGCGACTCAATGAGGGATGGTTGCGTGGTTACTGGAAGTCGAGACGGAAAGCTAAGTTGGTGGGCAGACCCTGTGGCATCGACATGTAAGCAAGCTTCCCTTCCCGATTTATTTGCTGTCAGTAGAGGTTGACATCGATTGGTGCTATATCTAGCAGCTTTGGAGGAACTGCACGCTGGCAAACGAGCCAAAACGAGCTGAACACGTTCCTTCTCTTTCGATTTAACTTATAAATTTGCCGAGCTATTTACTGTTATTGTATTGGATATTGGATAGGATAATGATGAGACGACGGATTGATTGATTGGCAATAAACAAGACGGCCCGGCCGGGACACCGACCGACCGAGAGACCGACCGCCCGACCGCCCGACCGACCGACCGAGCGAGGAGACCCCGTTGTCGATTTGGAGAGCCAGTTGTTACCTCGCACGACACTCGTGTTCATTCGCCACTGCCTTGGGGTGAGTATCCTCCCTTTCCCCGTGTCCCGCCCCCTCCACTTATTCTTCTTTTATTCTCTCCCACGCGTCTCCTAAATCAGTCTATCATCCTCGTCAACATTTCAGGCCATCTGCCTGTCTCTCGCCAACTTTCTATCCTAACAGCCTTCCCGCCCGCACCAGACCCTCCATTCTTCTTCGGCCCAGAGAATCGTAAGTCTTCTCCCCCTCTTACCCAGAGATGTGTCGTCTATCTCCATCCTTTCCGTCTCGCTCTCTGCCTCATCTCCTCGTTTCGTCCGGATGCTTATGTTTTCTGTGAGTGAAGAATAGCCTTGCCGTATCTTTCAAAATTTTCGGAATCATATGCAGACGATAAAGTGTGTCGTAGTTGGTGATGGTGCTGTTGGCAAGGCATGCATCCAAAATTTTTCCCTTGTTGTCGTCCTGAGCAAACTATCACTGTCATGATTAGACCTGTCTGTTGATTTCATACACAACGAACAAGTTCCCCAGCGAATATGTTCCAACGGTAAGCGGCCTACTCATTACCCGCGGCGGAGAATTTTTTTCCCCAAACGTCTGCATAGGTGTTTGATAACTACGCGGTTACGGTCATGATCGGTGACGACCCGTACACACTGGGTCTCTTTGATACTGCCGGTGAGTGCCCGTAAATCGTCGCCTCGTATCATGGCACTGGCCTTCCAGTTCACGTTGTTCATTCGTCATTGCTACTCTTAGGCCAGGAGGATTACGACCGCCTACGTCCACTATCATATCCGCAGACGGATGTTTTTCTCGTTTGCTTCAGCGTTACCTCGCCGGCGTCTTTCGAGAATGTTAAGGAGAAGTGGTTCCCCGAAGTGCACCACCATTGCCCGGGTGTCCCTTGCCTTATCGTGGGCACCCAGGTGGATCTACGCGATGACGCACAAGTGATGGAGAAACTCCAGCGACAGAAGCAGCGGCCCGTCGCCCCTGAGCTGGGAGAACGTCTCGCGCGTGAACTCGGTGCTGTCAAATACGTCGAGTGCTCTGCACTTACCCAGAAAGGTCTTAAGAACGTTTTCGATGAGGCAAGTTTTTCACTCTACACGTCCTACACTTTTTAGAAAGTTGCTTTTTATTGACCATGGACACTTATTAAGGCTATCGTGGCTGCTCTCGATCCTCCTGCCCTTAAGAAGAAGCCCAAAACCTATAAGTGCATCGTTATTTAAGGCCAGATACAGTACCGAGCTCATCACCCCATATTTACGTTTTCTCCGACTCTCTTCATGACGATTACAGCCACGAGTTTTCTTTACAACCGACCTACCCGCGACTTCGCGTATCTACTTTCTCTCTTTCCCTACGTTGTTTTGGCTGCTCTCCCATCCAATACCTCTAGCTCCGTTTCTTTTCGGCGCGTTCCCTACCGCGTGCGTCTATGTCTGCTGTCTTGTAGTTCTTAGTTTCGTGACGGTACTGGGGGCCAAATCTAATACCCGTCTACAAGGGGTGCGAAAGGTCATGACGCCGATACACATGACTTATGGGCCATGCGCACTCGCATGGTGGTGGAGGTTAGCCATGACAAATTCTAATGGACTACAGTTTGGCGGTGCTGCGCGTGCCATTCGAATTACGTACGTTAGCCTACCTACCTATCATATCAAGGTATTATCAGCGGCCAAGAGTAACCTGTCGTTCCATGCCAGCCCTGAAACGAACTTTGCACACGTTACACCCAGCATTTGGCTGACTTTTCTGAGTCACGATGTACGGGGTTGGATCAGTAGCGGCAGGCACTGACACTTGATACACGCCAGGTTTGTCCAAATCTCAAAAAACCTCAATCCCCGGGGTCAGAGATCGTAGACCCGCGACCTCGAAGCGTTTGCAGGCGATCCGTGCTCTGTGATTTGCACTGTCCAGCCCTGTTCTTCGTATACCCCTCGCGTGCATGCGCGAGACGTTACAATACTGTAATTCAACTTTAGCTCACACGCCTCTTTCTCTCCGCCAGAGAGAGCATTGAGGTTTGTTTCCAATCCACTGACAATGGCGGTACCAGGGGATGAAGAATTCAAGTTTTGGGTCGTCGCTCGCTTGTATTACTTGGCTTCCATTCTTCGTCAAAAACTCGGCAGCTCTCCCTGCCCGCTTTTCAGTTGTCAAATTGTGCTTTGATTGCTTTTATTTCGGCCATCTTCCTTTAGGCTGTGCTGTATTCACAGCATGTATACTAGTAATTCTGTCTTTATCAACCGGTTTGCTTTCCCTTCCATTGTGTAGTAAAGGTCGCTAAAAATG
>QFEA01000064.1:0-17000 GCA_003315975.1 Lactifluus echinatus | reverse complement strand
CCAAATATAGAGCACGTGGGTGAACGCGAACGTTAACACCACGTTCCTGGTCATTTATGTTTATGAACTCGACATTTATGCACTGATACGTGGAATGCAGATGCAGTTGGTGCCATGGTGCTGCCCCACGGTATCATCAACCCGCGGATCGTGGGGCCAAGGCTATGTGTCAGGCGAAGAAGATCACGCACACCGTCACTCCGGTTGTTCCGTCCACGGGTCCTTCATATAACCATACGGACGGGAAAGTCATTAGACCTACTTGGTACACGTGTGCACGTGAATAGCAAAAAACATGTTGTTTTAAGTCATAATGACAGGTGAGAAAAAACCCGAGGGCTTAGTCCCGGAACTGGTAGGATCAGCGATGCCGGATTTTCCGAGAAGTGCCGAATGGTGTCAATGTGTCAATGGCATGAGGACTCCATGCAGGTTGACGCAAGCAGGACAACCAATGAAAGAATTATTCACATGCAAGTGCGAAACGCGCTAAGAGCTAGCGCTTGCTTACAATGACAAGCAGGGATGGTTCCAAGTAACATGAACAAGGGAAGACGAATGCTTTGGGTCCGGGGGATGGCCCTTTCCTTTGCTAGGTTGGGGCTAACGCATTTGTGTGATGTGTGTTCCGCGGTACCCCATGGAACCCGTCGAGCGCCGTTGTTGTAGGGGCTCCATTGCTCGAAATCGATAGTCCGCGCAACACGAGGCAATCGAGGTTGCCGAAATACGGACCATCAGTATTAGTACCCACGCGGACACCAAAAACGGCGAAGGAGGACGCAAAAAAAGGCAAATCATGCGTGGTGGCGACCCCTTCGAAAATGTGTTCTGAAATGGGCACAGCATCGTCATGGGTCTCGCGGATCTTGCAAACCGGTGGAGGTCCCATGGAGCTACAATACGAGGACATCAGTGCCAGTGCACAACGTGGACGGCGCGTTTTGTGATCACATAGGACAGATAAATGGATCGCAGTGATCATTGCCGCTCGGGTCATCGTATCATTGATCCTATGATGTTGGTAGAAGCACCGAACCCCCCCACTACCGTTCCATGCTCCAATACAGTTGGCACTAGTCGCTCCACGTCTGCGCGCAAGTGCGCCGTCTTCTCTGATGAGTTTGAAAGTTCGTCGCCACCGCAAACCCGGTTGGCTTGGTGTGATTGGTGATGCGTATGCTCATAGATTACCAGATCACTGGATTGTTTAGCAAGCCCAGGTCGGACAATATTCCCGAGTGCTGCGGGTCTAGGAGTGTCTCAGCAGCCTAGTCGAATCTGTTCGATCAATTAAGGCAGCCAAGACTGGCAGAGGTGAGGAATAGAAAGTCTTGGTTTCAGACAGACACCAATAAAGCACGGATTTGTAACACAATGGAATGGTGAATATTGCTAAGCGGACGTGGGTGGGGATAATCGGTTAATCGGTGCTCTGGTAGCACTGGCCCGGAAGTCACAAATCCGCAGGGGTGCCAAAGGACCCACCAGGTTCCTGTTTCAGGAATCACATTTGAGGGGCTATGTGCATAGCCAGCTCACAGGGCATCCCAGATACACCAGCCTATCACGAGCAATTAGGGCATTGGCTCGAGCGGAGATGGAACGGAGTGCGTGCGACACAGTTCTCGTTAAACAGCGTCCGACCCAATCGCCCGGATTGATCACAGATAATTGGTCAGTGATAGGGAATAGAAAACTTCTTTATAATTAGTGGCACAATGACAGAGCCACTAATATCCTCTCCGAGTGATTGCGGAAGCCCGGCATCGACGCTCTGGTCGTCGGCCGAGCGGTCGGAGAGAAGACGGGGTACCGGGGATTCAAACTCGATTTACAATAGGTCACCCCACCCCAGGCAAAAATAATGCGAGAAGAAACGCGATTGTTCATTACCGCGGCTCAACGTACTGTAGACTCAGTCCACCAAAGGAGAAACTACAGAGAGGCTACAGAATCCCACAACCCACATATAGTAACGAAACTGGAAACATCCGGCCGGCCTGGGAATCGCCCCGAGATTACGGCATCACGGAGTAGGAGGGGAAACAGGAAACAGAGTGTGAGAAAACAGATGACTCTGAGCCCGAATGTGGATGAATACAATAGATCATCAAAACTAGGCGAGATCAGAGATCCTCCAGATTCATTATCGTTGCCTGAGAGCAGATCAATTAGGGCATTAAATATCACGTTGTGCACGCGGGTATGGGTTGATGCAGTAATGACTAGTTAGCTACCGTGAAAGTCAAGTCCCGGGCGGAATGATTATTGTGGTCGCATAGCAATGCGATGGTGTTTCAGATTGAGGGTGGAGCCTGCTCAGAGAAATGGTAACGAGAACGTCTTTGGATCACGTGATGGGATTGACAGCGCTATTCCTTAGCAAGCCTGGACCGTCCCGTTGGGAATGATGCCCTGAATTTCTTCTCAGGTTCGTAGATCACACTGCAGTCGTGGCTGTGGATGGGCTTCATTACAATCTATCATTGAGGACAAAGAGAGACTGAAGCTAAGAGCCGCGGGCAATCAGAACCCTGACGCTCGTAATCTAGGGTTGGGTTGCAGTTGCAGGGCTCGCTGTTGCGGTAGCGGCAAGCACTACCGCCACGTATGGATTCCACGCCATTACGTGGCAATGATATATCGGTCATATGATTCGACGCTCTGAACAATTCCTAAAATGTAAAGATTGTGTCGGCTCGGCTCCGGCTCCGGAAGGGTTGTCGCCAGACATCGGGCCCTAGGGTCTTGAGCATCTTACAGTACATGCAACGGATGTCGAGTACGGGATTCAGGACCCTAGGACATCTGTGGATAATCTTTTTCGCGACCGACAGCGCGGTCATGTGAATGTGAATGTCTATACGTGTTCATCGTTCCATAGTGGCGGGGGCCCGAGAGCGGAAAGCCTCCGCGCTCGCTATCGCCAACGCCAACTCGAGTCATAACGCGTCACCCGAACGTCACCCCAGGAAAGCGGTCCTAGGTTCCACCTGGAAGGAACGAATCAACGGGAAGTACAAGGCCCTGGAAGGGCAGTACAGGGAAGAGGGGCGGGTGGCGGTGCTATGTCATATGGGGCTCACGGGAATTTTAGCATCGGAGAAGGGAATACTGATAAGGCGGCGAACTGCGCAAGCGAGATAACATGTTGGCCTTGAGGGAAGCGGAAAGAGATGAAGGGAGGAGGCACTGCAGGAAGTAGGCAAGGCAAGCAGGTGGCCAACATAGAGAGGCAGACCGAGCGGAGGGGGACACATGGAACGCACATGGGAGTGTTGCACCGCAGCCAATACTGAGAGATCGGCTAAGGGCCAAACTGTTGGGTGGCCCAAAACGCTCTGGTCAGTTGTGTTATTCTAATTCGGAATATCCCCGGTTAGTAAATTTGATACAACCGTGGCTATGATTTCCTTCGCAGAGATGGGCTCTAGCAACCATCCCCGGTTCTCTTATAGACGCCACTGTGCTGTCCATCCGTGAAGCTATTTAACTTCCTTCCCTCCAGCCCTCCATCTACTTTTTTGCCACTACTACACCACTAGATTCTGTCCATCCAATCCGCCACCACCCAGCACATCTCCTCTCTCAATCAACTACTCTTGAACAATGGTGCACAGTAACAAGGAGCGTCGCGCGCACTTCAACGAGGACCCCGTCGCCGAGGTGCACAACTTCTCATCACCGGCCTCCTCCTCCTCCTCCCTCGCTGCATCACCCGGACCGTCAACACCCCCGCCCCTTCCTGACGTGGCGTTTTCTTCTCCAAACCACTCTTCGTCTCACGCTTCAATTTCGCCATATCCGTCCCCGCCACAACCCCTCGTATACACCGTATCCCCTGTCCCCCACCCGCACGCTCTTCCATTCACCCCCCCACCGCCTCTTGCCCCCAACGTGTACCTTCATGTCCGGCTCACGGCACCCAATCTGCACTACGACATGTCCGTCACTCCCACCGACTTCCGGTTGCCGCCGGCTCTTCTGGCCGAGTCTGCCTCGCACCCGCCTCTCCCCTCCCTCGCCCTTCGTATTGGCGGTCTCCCCTGGATGGTCCTTGTTCGGGCCGACCCTCGGCACTCCCCTGGCGGTTCATTCGTTACTGTCCATGACGTCCTCAGCTCCATGTACGTCAACCTCCGCATGGTGGTCAAGAACGAGGAGTACAACGCCATGAGAAAGTCCAGCAAGGTGGCAATCTGCGATGCTTTCGAGCGCCGTGTGGGCAAGGATCCCACTCAGCGCGGGAAGGGGCTCCGTCGCATCGATTTCCTGTGCGGACGCGTGCGCGCTCAAGGGCTGATCCGTGCCCAGTCGAAGGACAATTCGTGGGACGTCGTGGTTTACTGAACAGCACAGCATCACCTCCCCTGTCGCTGCCGCCCCCATACCCCCAGAAGATAACAGAGAAATGCCCAAGAAAAGAAAAGAAGTGTATTATTCGTATTTGCAACAACCTCGGCATCTCGACGCCGGCCCAAGTATTGTACATCAACTCGCATCATCCCACCCCCGCTCTCCATCATAATCTCCAATATACATATCATTCTCCCCACGTATCCACTGTCGCCCGTACTTTATCCCGTAATCTCTTATTTGGCAGACTGCTTGCTTTCTTCCGGTGAGCATGGACACCGTACCTCTTCACTTCATGCTTTTTCTATTCGTAACACTATTGGCTTATCTATCCTTCCCACTTTACCATTGGCCGCACTGTGCCGCGCCGCTCACCCTTTTCACTGGTTGCCTACGCCTACGATTACTTTACGGTCGTTTAGCCGTTTGTTTAGACCTCGCCTCGCGCGTTATTTTTTTTTCTTTCAGGGTTTGGGATATTTCACGGACGCATTACCATCAAACAACATAAACATACATACAAGTATCATTTGGCGGGGTTGTAGTTGTAATCATAAAAAAGCAAAAAAAGCTGTTGGGATACCCAAACCAAACAAATAGCGTGCGAACAAACATGTCAAATTCCTTATGGAATGACCACTTCCGAATACGGGTCGACTCCTCGGGCCGGACTGTCCGGGTCTTGCCCTGCCTGCATAAGCACTCGGCATTAGCTCTTGGGCGAAGGCGAATACTTTGTCATGGTCGCCCATTGACCACTCTGCGCGTTATTCGGGCTATTCAGATCCATGCATCACTCTTGCTGGTCGATATACCCACCCTACGACGCGATCATGATGGTTTCTGATGCACGCGTGCAGTCGTAAATAAAGCTCGTACCAAGGCGAAACCCGAAACGAGCGCGATCGCTTCTCAAACGACCCCGAAGGGGTTTTTTTTTTTTCAAGCCACCTCGCGTTCGACCGAATGGGCAACGATCTAGACCCTTTCCAAATTGTGCTCCCAGGTTCCCAAGCCCAGAAACCCACTTATGTTGTTGCATTACCACGGCCGTAATTGGGAGGGCGTAACTCCTACGTATCGTTGGCTGTTCACGATTTATTAATTGATCCTCTCCCCTCGAACTTTTTTTTCTCTTTTCGCAAATTGCCGGACACATCTTGTCCCTTGGCACTTTTTTCCGACCGCCTCGGCGCTTGGTGTTTGACAGGTAAGAACCGTGCCATGAGCTACGCGTATACATGCAGCCAAACATGGGGGTTGTAGGGGGGATATTGTGTATAATTTGAGCACTGGTGGTGATGATGTTGATGGCACTAATGTCTAGGCGCGGTAAGCTAGTAGCAACCACAGACGCCAGGGCTTCGCATGGTTCCTTTCCGTGTTTGTCCAGTTTCGGAGGGGCGGCGGTGTATATTGTGTACCCGTATGTATCGGATTTTCTATTGGTGCGTCTCGGCGCTTGCTCTCTGATCTCGGTGCCCCCGAAATGGAGACCGGACTAGCCTGCCGAGAAGGCTCGGCCTTGGGCCTTCTCTTTCCACATCGCGCGGCGTGTCTGCGTGTCTTGGATTGGCAAGTGTTGGGCGCCGACCCGTTATGTGAGCTATGTTCCGGATGCCCCCCTGAAAATAGAGCGACTGTCCAGAGATTCAGAGACGAGACAAGATCTCCGCACAAGCTGCGTTCGACGTTCGAGCCGGCCGATTTATTCCGAACAACCGTCAACGGTTTCTCTGGAGAGCGCCGGGCTGGGTGCTTTGAAGACAAGACTGCGGTGGCAGACCAAGCAACGGCCGAGCTAAACGTACCTAGCGATGGCCAGCGCGCCTTTGTTCAATTCAAAGGATCGGTGCCTTCCCGCCGCAAATCGGCTGGCTTCATCCTTTGTTTATTGCTGTATTCTCTAGTCCTAGAACTAGAACCACACGGGCATCCCAGGCCAGTTTGAAACGTATCCACGTATCCATTAATATGCTGCTCCCGTTCTTTCAAGTCGTAATTCCCAAATGCGGAGCCATGACTCGGGCGGTTGTTCTAGAAACACGGCCGCTATTTCGGGCAAGGGGGATAAGACTTGTCTCCTTCGGGCCCCGCTTAGCCTTGTCTGTCATCCAGTCTGCCAGTGGACATTGTCTCCATCGGCCACGTTTTCGTTGTTGTTTACGCTCATTTTCGGATTGCAGGGCCCCTTTCTAGGACGTTTTAGTTTTCCAAATTCGTTTTGATTTCAACCGCAGTCGAAGACCGATAGAGTTGCAGGATAGGGCGTAATTTATCCTCCTTGGCTTGTCGTGTATCGGCTGACCATGGACGTGATGTGTTCCCCTGAGGCCCCCGAGTCCATGCTCGGCCGGGTCCCGCGCTCCACAGAGTCAGTCAACTTTATGCGTGGCCGGATCGCTGATAGCACGAGGCTCCCGTGCGCGACCCAAACGGCTTTGCACAGCCCCTCACTGTCGGACGTCAGAAACTAAACGTCGCAGACCGGCGCCCGACCTTTCTGTGGCTTGGGAACGGGGGTTACATTGCACAACCCCCATCGGCAGGACAAATCCCCCCTAAGAAATGATTGTGGCGAGCAAGACCACATGGGACCCCTCGTATGCTGCAGCAACAGTAACCCGCTATCTTACAATTCGACAGATGGCCCTCTCCGGTACATTGCAACGCGGTAGATCACGGGTACCTGGGGGACTGGTGCTTGCCCTCGGTAAACTGCGGTGCGGTGTTGCAGCGTGCCTGCGTTGCGTGGCACCACGATCCATTGTCCGACTGCTGTACAATACATGGGTTGAATTGCCGGTAAATTAGCGATCGGGCCGTCCGCTCTCTAATCAATCAGCGGGACAGTGTTACTATATGAACATCGCTATTGTGGGCATGTACTATTGTGTCTTACCTGTGTATGCCTTATGCCTACTTGGTCGCTGAGGGCCCGCGTACGTTATGCACGGCTTCGGACCATGAGGCTGCCTAACAACATGAAAGCCCGAGTGTTGGCGGTGGCACCATAAGCAGGACCTCCACAGCATGCCGATCGCGAGGTGAAACAACAACTAATAGGAGTCTTACATACTCATGCCTGAGGACGCCTCGGAAGAACAATCAATCGAGGAGAGCGCGCGATCCACTACTGTACATGTACTAGTCATGCATGCACCAACCGACGTGCCCGAACCCGAAGTGTATTGTATTGTATTTTCTTTTCTTTTCTTTCTTCTACAGGTTCGTCCGGCTCCGAGCTGTGTGTGACACGACAGAAGGAACTGAAACGACGTCTATTATGCCAAATAGTAAACCTGGACAGAATGTTCCATTTCCTTATTATTTTCCCCCCCTGGCAGCTCCACCCGAACACCGAAGCGAAAATCGAAATATCGAAATCGGCGCCCACCAGAGTACGTTGATGTTAGGGAGGGTTGAGGGTTGAGGCGATCCCGGGTCCCGGCCCGGACCACGTTTGTGCGCTCGTGCTGCTGCGGCTCCGCACTGCCAGTCCGGCCGGTGCCGCCAGGCTGTGTGTGAACGCTGTGTGTGAACAACCTTCACGCATTGACGCTCGACCGGCCATCGGCTAATGGTCCCCGTCGCGGTCAGCCCGGCGAGAATTGCACATTCTACGAACTGCTATGCCTGCTGCTAGGTGGAAGCTCTTTTATGCTGCGGATATGGCTCCTTTCAATGGCGGCGGTGTTTCTGACGTTACTGGTTTTTGGCATTGGTCCAGTGCTTGTATTTCTGTTCTGTTGACGTTGACTTGTAAAACCCCTGGCTGCTAGGTTCACTGCCCGCGCGCTCAAGCTCAAAAAAAAAAAGAAAAGAAAAAAACTGCACGTAAGGTCGACTCTCGTCCAGCATTTAGGCTGTACACACTCTTTTCTGTTGCTTTGGGGTATATCCACCGGTGCTAGTACCCTTCGACGATTGCAATAAACACTGCATCTGGGGCGCTCGAGTACCTCGCTCTCAAACTGCGTCGTTTCATATAGCGATAGTAGGCAAGGTGAGTTCGACTGCCTTCCAGGGAATTTCCCATGGTCGGCGCTGCAGAAGGACCGAAATAATTTCAAAGGGTTATCTCGGTCTCTGCCTTTCGACTGGTAGGCACCGTCCAAGCTCCTCCATATGTGTTACAGGTATATGGAAATGGAAGGCAGAGGCCGTGATCTCGACCGAGCTGGCCCCTGCTCGGCTGGTTCCACGACAGATTTCAAGCATTGGAGATCTCCGGGCGTGCTCCAGAAGCATCTCTAGCATGTACTGCGAGGGGGATCACTAATGCCTGTATCCGTTGTATTTGCTTTCACCTGAAGCGTTACAAATTCGGGGTCCTGTCCTCGCCGAGGTGTGCCATTGTATCGCGGCCATCTGGTCCCGTAGAGGGGCTCACTGACGGTATCAGAAGATTCCAGCCTGCGAGTCCACATAGGGAAACATCAATACGACGAATTTCATAGAGATCTCTCGCGCTGTGCTAAATCAAGCCAGGAATGTATACAGGCAGTGATTGGGCTAGTAGCTGGCCCCACATGCCCCTGCGTTCCTATCAGTTTCCAGACGATTCCAATCCAAAGGATAGCGACGCCCCCTCTTTTTTTTTTTGTCTAGCTCCTTGTGCATGCCTAAGAAATGATACTGTGTTCCCAAGAGGTTGCCCGAAGCAGGACGTCTGTTCCACTTCAATGTAATACCCCGCCTCACTAAGTTTACTCCGATGGGTCATCCGTATCCTCAGATATAATCTAAAGTAACCATTAACAGCCGGCTTGAATGGACGGCTTGCTGTCCCGGAGTTGCACTGTCTGCACAGACCGTAATTCTTCAAGCTGTGCATGACCCCTCGATGCATACTCATTCAGCACTTCGGAGCCCAGTATCTCATTCATCATTCGGAAAAATGACAGTCCCATATTTTCCAAGGCCAAGTCCTAAATTGCGTGCTCATTGGCAAACCAGAAACAGTTGTGAGCACGGCTCTCACGGGTGCGGGTGAGATTGCCGAAGCGCTCGGATGCAGTTAACCCCGCTCGGTTCCTGGCCCGTAAATCTGCCCGTTTCACCCTTTCCGCGTACAATGACTAGGTATATTGACCAGAGATTCTTTTTCATTTCGTCCACCACGCAAGGCCCATCTTGTCAGCAAGCGCCGCCGCGCGCTTCTTAGGAAGAAGAAAACGGCCCTTTCTACGCGAGAACCTCCCACGCCCCCAATTTCCCCTCCTGGGCCCCTCGCATGTCATATCAAGACCCATTCATTCAATTTTTTATTATAGTAGGGATGACTCGTCTCCCGCGCTCTTCCGTCTTGGGCCCTCGGATCTAAAAAGGGGATCGAATGAATTGGAGTTGGAGTATGATTGATGGGTTTGTTTGCATTTGGCCGCCCCCCAATCTCTCTCGCCCCTTCCTTTCCTTCGTTCCTTCCAAAATACCTTTCCCTTTCTTTCCTCTTTTCGACGCGACGCCGCCGGATGGAATATTCCCCGACGGCGCGCACGGCGTAAATCCCTCTGATGGAGGGGCCCTTCTAACGTCGTCGTCGCGCATGCGGTGCTTCCGGACGTACTGCACAATTCAATAAATACAACGCGGTGCAGTCCAGTAGTACACGTTCAGAGGACGTCGACTGCTCTCCTAGGCCGGGGACCCCGCACACATCTGCCATACAATCCACTTTTGCGCAGTGGGTGACCGTCCTTGCGGGCACCGTGCACCGGTGGAGTGGGTCCTGATAAGATCCACGATCATATCGGGTGTAAAGAGGTGGTGGTGCCCTCTCAGAAGAACTTACACCTGTCTTGGGTCCACCCTGGCACGAGACCCAGGGTTGGCGGGTTGCCGAAGCCCGATCCCATCCGGCATGCAGAGCAGAGCCCGTTCTGTGAACTGTGAACATTGGGAGACGCCAGCAGCGGACCATACGGCAGCACCCGCCCTGCGTGCCTCGCTGGTGTTCCGCTGTGGAATAGCAACCCTACACGCGTGCGTAGGTCCCACGATATATCCGTCGTCCGCGCTTGCCACGTCGGGGTGGCCGCAGTGATGGTGTTCGCGCTAGCCCTGACCTGATGGATAGAAAGGCGCTGGGCGCCGAGGTTCGTATGATCCGAAGATCCGCCATCGTACTTATCGATGTGTACTACGTCGAAATAAAGATAAATATCAGCATACTTTGATTCGAATGGCAAATGCTACAATTACAAGGGGCGCCAAGGGGCGCAGTGTCTAATCGAAGGCTCTGTCAATTCAATGTGTACGTTAAGCTATCATTCATATGCGAGGCGTCGTTCTTGTCGTTTTTCCTATCATAAGAATTGGTCGCATTGCTCTAGCGCGAGCCGGTTTTGCGTCCTGAACTCATCGTACACATCTTCCCACCAGCCAATCGCCTCGAGATACGCCCCGCCGTGGTCACGCTTTGCCTTGTTGACCGCGCTCTGGAGGCGTGCACCATCCGCAATGTCTTTGCCACTCATTGGGAACGGCTTGGGATCTGTGTAATGCACGACGCGCATCTCGTCGCGCATCGCATCCCACATCGCAGGGCTCCGCTCGCGGATGGCCAGATTCGCATTGTACCGGTACGGTAGGTGCACGGCATCGGCGCCAAAATATAAATTCAGAAACGCCTGCTCGGCCATCCTGGGCGGGAAGCGCGCGTGCTCGATGCGCGCGAGCATGTTCTCCAGCGTCGAGCTGTTCGGGTGGAGGACGAGCACGCCGGCGTTGAAGCCGAGCTCGAAGCCCTTCTTGACGTACACGTCCGGCACGGCGGCGAATGGGAAGGGCAGGTCGAACAGCTCGTCAAAGTTGCGCCGCACGAGCGTGTCCGCGTCGAGGTAGACCACGCGCCGAACGCCGAGGAGCGCGTCGAGCGACCAGAGCTGTAGCTTGGTGTACTGATCGACGAAACGGGGTCCGATCCCCGCGCCGCTGTGTGGTGGCGGGATGAGCGGGACCTCGAGTGGTTCCCAGCCTGCTGCGCGCACGATGCAGAGCGCGCGGGTGGAGAGGCGGCCTGGAACGTAGAGGAGGATGCGGCGGGCAGACGTTCCGGCCTTCTGGATGGAGTGCCCGAGGGTGGCGGCAGGGATGGTGAACACGTCATTATAGAGCGTACTGACGACTGCGCGGGAATCCGAGTCGGTCGTATTCTCGATGGGCGCCCACGAAGCGAACTGGGGTTTCCTGTGGCGCAGAAGATCTCTTGATCAGATATGCCTCGCACACAGGACAAAGGGCAACCTACAACATCTGGAAGTCATCGAGTGGCGTTGTGGTTCGTGGGTGAGACCACTGGTAGAGGAGGAACAGGTTGAGAAGCGTTGCCAACACTAAGCCCCTCTGTAACCACGCCTCTTTCGTTCGCCTGCTATTTGACACCCTTGATTCAAGTAAACCATTCCATGGAGACATAACGAGATTGTCTGTTTAGGGTTGAGGCCCTACTATTATATAGATCCTAAGGAAGGACGAGTGGGGGGAAGACGAACGTACTCGGTTTCTCGGAGTAATGACCGCCAAGTTTGATATGGTCATCGTCATCGCCTTTGTCATAGGCTCCTGCTGCGGGCCGCAGCTTTACCCGGTGCAAAGCTCGTGGTTAACTCGTGGTTAATGGTAGAAGTGTCACATTACTAACGTAGGACTGTTGGAGCGATGGAAGGCTCGACATCGTCGTTTTGACCAAAGGCCGTTCCGGATGGCAAAGATAATGACAGATTGACATCTATCCAGGGTCGCCAATGTCAGTCCGGAGTTGTCTCGGCCTCGGCGATCAGTTCTTCTGCCGACCAGCGACCAGCTTGAGTTACCCTTGGACAATGTGTGCTCATCGACAAAAGAACATAGAGAATTTGACAATTGACAATTCATCGTCGATCATTCTGATTGATTTTCATGTGCCTGTGCCTCTTTTGTCTGTCTGTGTCTCTCTCCTCACCGCGTGACTGCCTTCCGTGACTTATGCTTACGACAAACTGATTGATTTGTTGCAGAAGACACATTGCGCGCCAATTGTCGGTAAACTAAGCTTCATGTACCTGTGCAGCTCAATCATTGATTCCGTGTTGCCTCCAATCAGTTTGGCGCTCGCTATCGTGATGCAGAGAGTACTAAGCGACCATACTATCCTCTCTCATACAGTGTGTCGGGCACGAAACAGCTATATGTGCCTGTTTGTGGAACTTAAGACATATCAATTGACTGATATACGGCTCTGAAGCTGTGAAACAAAATGAGCCGCCAGAGAGAAAATCGCTGTTTCCTGATATCAACAATGGCACGAGCTTACAGAGCTTTCAGAGTGAATGTAAGGGGAGATCGAGGTTTGTCACAAAACTGAAGAAGTGCATACGCCGTTTGGGTACCACTCTCGTTCTTAGTTATTACGATAGAGAAGATACAGTGAGTGATGCAGAGACTGAGATTTAGACACACCCAAACTGCTTACGGGCCCTAGATTAAGGTTAGGGCGTGATGGCCGGTCGAGTCAACGCAACAAGACGAGGAAAGCGTCACTCGCTCGCGGTCGAAGCTGAATATCTCAAAAATTATTTCCTCACTGTCATTGTGGTACAGTTCGCTGCATCGCAGCACGATATCCATCTCACTTATACAACGACATCGTCGTCTGTTCAGCACAAAGACTGTGAGCGCCATGCCGTTCAAACTGCCGACATTACCAGACGTGCCCGGCGCGGACCCCTCACGCGCCGTTCTCGATGCATTCAAAATCTCCATCGCGAAGCGTGTCGCGGACGCCTTGCCGCCCCTGACCGTCGACCAGGTCTACCAGGGTGTCGATTACGGCAAGAAGGGCGTCGACTTTACGATCGCGCTCCCCCGCTTCCGTCTGCCAGGCAAGGTCGACCAGCTTGCCAAGACGGTCATCGACCATGTGCGTGCCAGATCCACCGACCGTCCTCCCAAGCGCACGTGTTTATATATTGTCCTTCTCTCGCCCTCATGCTCTAGTTCCAAGCGGACGATTATGTCGAGTCCGTCACGCACGACAAGGCGTTCTTGCATTTTATGCTGCGGACCCCCTCCCTCATTCGTGCCGTGCTGACGCAGGTGCACGAGCTCACGATCGAGTCGCCGTCAGGCTCTCCCGAGTACGGCACGAACACGTCCGGCGCGGGTAAGAAGGTCGTCATCGAGTACTCATCACCGAACATCGCGAAGAGCTTCCACGTCGGCCATCTCCGTTCGACCATCATCGGCGCATTCCTGACAAATCTGTACAAGGCGTGCGGGTGGGAGGTCGTGTCGATGAACTATTTGGGAGATTGGGGCACCCAAGTTCGTCCGATCTCTCCTCTCTCGCTCTCACGTCTGGTCAGATATCCGACTGATCCGCTCTACCCCTTGGCTTCAACACACAGTTTGGCCTCATCGCTGTTGGATTCGAAAAGTATGGCTCAGAAGAAGAGCTACGAAAAGATGCGATCAAGCATCTGTTCGACGTCTACGTGAACATCAATAAAGATGCCGAATCTGATCCAGGTGTCAAAACCGCCGCCGCAGCCTGGTTCAAACGAATGGAAGATGGTGACGAGGATGCGCTTAAGAACTGGCGCGTATGGCGCGAGTTGTCCGTGAAGAAGTATGCAGAGGAGTACGACCGGCTAAACGTACACTTTGATGTGTACACCGGTGAGAGCAAGGTCGGGAAGAAGTGGCAGGACTATGGGTTGCAGCGATTGGATGAGATGGGGTTGATAAGCGACGTGGACGGCGCGAAGCTTGTTGACCTGGAAAAGTGGAAGCTCGGAAAGGCCGTGCTGCGAAAAAAGGGTGCGTCTGTCCCCCTTACTTGTCTCATCGTCATCACACGGGTGCCTCACCTGGGAGATGCACCAGACGGGACGTCCATCTATTTGACGCGTGATATCGGCGGAGCTGTCGAGCGCTACGAGCAGCACAAGTTCAACAAGATGATCTACGTTATCTCCTCGCAACAGGACCTCCACACAGCTCAATTTATCAAAATGTTACAGCTGATGGAATTCCCTTGGGCATCGACCATCGAGCACGTTAACTACGGCCTCGTGCTTGGCATGAGTACGCGAAAAGGCACCGTTGTCTTCCTTGATCAGATCATTCGCGAGGCAGCGAGTGTGATGCACGAGCAGATGAAGAAAAATGAGGAGAAGTATGCTGCAGTTGAGGATCCAGAGCGGACGAGCCTCGAGGTTGGCCTCACGGCGATCAAAATCCAGGACATGGCCGCCAAGCGGTGCGTTGATGCTCTTCCAATCTTCGAGAACGCTCGCTGACCGCACAATCCCCCCACGTAAATAGAATAAACAATTACACGTTCAATTGGGACAGGATGACCTCCTTCGAGGGCGACACGGGACCGTACCTGCAATACGCGCACGTCCGGCTGACCTCACTCACGCGCAAAAACCCAGAGCTGCTACCGCTGCCGCCGCCGGAGAAGATCGCGACCGAGACGCTCGCCGAACAGCCCGCGGCGCGCGAGATCGCGCTGCTGCTCGGTACGTACCCAGATGTCGTCCGTACCGCGCTGCGCACGCATGAGCCGAGCGGCGTAGTCACGTTCGCGTTCCGGCTCGCGCACGCCATCTCGAGCGCATGGGAGACCGTCGTGGTCAAGGGCGAGGCGGACATTGAGCGGGCACGCGCGAGGATGTGGCTGTATTTGTGCGCGCGGGACGTGCTCGGGGCCGCGATGCGGCTGCTGAGCATTCGACCATTAGAACGGATGTAAAGACGATACAAGCATAATCCAATGTCTGTAGAATTGTGCGCGGCGCTTAGAACAGCCGTTGGGGGTTGAGCCGAAGAAACAGAGAGAATAGTTAAGTTATTAGTACGGGCATTCAAGGCGCATACAGGGATCCAGAGGCAAGATACTACAGTACACTACTTCCCGCAAGAAGGTAATCTTAAATCGCGAGGTTGTACTCGTACTCGCCGCTCCCGCTTTGTGCGATCCAGAGTACGATCGCGGCAAGCATCAGGAACACGTTCTCCCCAACGTTGGCGTAGCCGTAATACTGATACTGCTCTGGATACGCAGGGATGACGTACTTGAGCACAAGTAGTGCCTACAACAATAAAAATAAACATGAACAACTAGGAGGCAAGGAAGAAGAAGAAAAGAGAAGACGCACGACGCTGCCCGCCAGGCCGCCGGCCATGAGCGCAAAACCGATGAAGAGAATGAGACGCGCGCGCCACACCGCGCGCGAGTCCCCAAACCCGTCTTCGCCGCGCACGCGATCCTTATCGATCAGGTTGATGACGAGGATGCCGAAGAGCGAGCACAGGCCGGGGACCCAGTCCGCGAAGGTGACGTGCACCGGCACGGGGTAGTCCGGCTCGTTCGGCGGCGCGTGCGCGTGCGCGGAGAGGATGGCTGCGTCGAAGAATGTCCAGATACCGAGGGAGAACTGGGAATGCAAGGGGCGTCAGTGGGGAAGGGGGAGGTGCGCAACGGCGCAACGCGGGCGCAGGCGCAGGTGCAAGGGCTTACGAGGGCGCCGGCGAGGTAGACACCGAGGGCTCGTCGGTGCTTGCCGAGGTTGAGCTTGTTGAGGAAGGGGAACGGGTTCACGCAGACGCGGCGAGGGTCGTAGTCTGAGCGCGGGAGCGACATTGCCTTTTCTTGTCGTCGTACCTCGTCGTTCGTTGTCGTCGTTGTGGGTCGATTGGTTGGTTGTTGGTGTTGGTGGGTCTAGCGAGTTGCGGCACAGCACGGCACAGCAGCGTGGGAAATCACGTTAATTCAGCGCAAGTTCAATTTTATGCCGCGTATCTCCTACCTCCGAAGGCACAAATGGGATGTTCAAGGGCCTTCGAGACTGTGGCCTGGACTTGGAGTGTTCGTCGTCAACTTGAATGGGATATAGGATATGCATATTGTGCGTGTGACGTGGTGTACACGTGTATGTAGCGTGCACCGTATAATCAATCGCCACATGCTACGGGCGCAGCTACTACGCCCAAACTCACAGAATAAAAGCAAATCTGCTGCACTGATTGAATAGACATAGAACACTACGATGAAACTTCGCCAGTGAGTTCATGACTCGCGCTGACTTCGGGAGCAGCACTAGTAACCCTGGCCTGACGGGCACTTGCAGGTCAAGGTCACAAAATCACGCACATGCGAGGATATTCCCTCCTTCAATTTTCCCAAATCTTGGGATCGGCTTCCTCTACGCCTCAATCCTGCATATTCTCATATCCGATTGGCTGATCCGTGTTGGCCTTGTCCCCCCTTCATTTGTCACAACCCTCGGGATCGGCTTACTTTATGCCACGATCCTGGGCATTCTCATTGCTGAATGGCTGATTTGGGTGATTTCCGAGGTCGAATGCAGTAGCTCTTCCTTGTAAGTTACCGAGCGACAATCGTAGAACGGCTTGGCAGAGGTACGACCCACATGTTACAAACCTAATAATAATTAACTCGTGTGTGACAGGAAATAAAATAAATATATATCTCATAACGCGAAGCTGGGCTGGGGACGCTTTCGGATTGTGTTCTGAGATCGAAAATGTGTGTTTCACCGACTCGCCTCCAACTGTTTTCCGCAAAGCTGCTCGTGGGAATACTGTAGTATGCACCCGGCCACGTGTGTTGGAGATGACGATCTATTTTT
>QFEA01000056.1:12597-23731 GCA_003315975.1 Lactifluus echinatus | reverse complement strand
CGCGAGGATGCGACGCGCACCGGCAAGCACATCGTCAATGGCAGTCTGCGGCTGCGCGGCGCGCGTGCAGAGTGCGACGTGCGAGAGCGCGAGGAGCGACGCGGGGGAAGTGCCGCGGAAACCGGTGAGCGTGGACGTGTACAGGTGCGTCACGCCGCTGAGGAACGGCTCGCCAAAGTGCACTGGCGCGGGGCGGCCCAGGTGGTAGAGCATCAGCGTGCGCGGGCGGACGTGCGGCGCCGCGCGCAGCCAGTGCGCGTGCGCGCTTAGCAGTGGCGCGGTCAGCGCTAGGTGCTCCAGCGAGGCGAGGGCTGGCACGATGCGTGCGAGGGCGGCCTCGAGCGAGGGACGCTTCGTCGGGAGCGCGAGCGCGAGCGCGTGGATGGGGATCTGCGCGAGCAGTTTGGCGTTGTCGCGGGTGGCATAGCCGCGCGCAGAAGAGGCGGACGGCGAGTAGTAGTATTGGTATGGCGATGGCCTGTTTTTGGCAGTGAATGGTGAGACGAAGGGGCCTACTTGCCCTGCGTAGCGGAGGAGAACATTGTGGTATAGGGCAGGGAGGACCGCGCGGCGCACTGCGGAGGACACGAGGCAGAACGCATGGGCGTCTGCGCGGGACACAAAGGCGGCGTAGAGGAGGATCTGGGTGACTAGTTCGATGGGGAGCCTCGACCAAATGGCTGGAGAGGGCGGAAGTGGGGACGGGGGTGCATATGAGTGCTGCGGAGGTGAGGATACATTCCTCAAGGGCGAGGGGGAAGGTTGCCAAGTGAGAGAACGGCGCGGGGGCATTCCCCGCTCGGAGGCGGGAGGAGTCTCGCGGTTATCCATAGTAAATGGGTCGTTGGAAACCATGGGTCTTGTCTTGTAGTGATGAGGTGCTGCAAGTGACGCACGGTAGCAGAGTGATGGACGTCCCGAATCCACGAGGTCCGACTCGAGACTCGGGGCACAGCAGGACAGAACACCCAATAACAGTGAATCTGGGCAAGTCTGATGGGTCCCAATCGCGTTTAGGAGAGGAGTTGAGTGTCAGCGTTCACCCGAACAACACGGGCCACAAATTTTCGAGTCGCCCTGAGCACAGGCACGTGAGTGTGAGTGAGGTCTCCATGGCATCTTTTCCTGCCTCCTTTCCTTCACGACCCCCAACTCCCTCAATTCTAGTACAGACTACTCATGGTTAATCTCCGGGTGTTCAATCAGGTTTTTCATTGCAAAAAAACTCCAACGAGCTACTGCAGCGACAACCACACAGTTATGTGAATGATAAAACAGGTGGACAGGAGGGGATGGGAAAAAAGAGTGCAAGCGTCATACGTATCGGTCGTTCCAGGGTATCCGGAGGGTAGGCCGCGTGTGGGGGGTAAAGGTTGCTCGGGTTTAGGTGAGTACAAGTCGTCAAGGTATAACGCATAAGGGACATGGTAAACGGCGTGGAGGGTGGATAATGGTGTGGATACAGCGGGATTGAACTCTCGCATGACAGAAAAAAAAATACAACCGATATACAACAAAAAAGACCAAGTGTCCTGAAGATGACGCGACCCGGGAAAAAAAAAAGGGGGGGGTACGAAAAGGAAAAGTACAGGACGTGTGGAAACTCCAGGTGAGGTATGATAATACAACAGCAAAAAAGAGTATCCGGACGGGCATTGGGTGAGCGGGGGCGTTGTCGTGCAGTCGCGTGCATTGCATCGTCTGCGTGTTGCCGCCGGGGCTATACACAGAGAGGATTGACAGATTAGGAGGGAGCCTCAGAAGCCACCCACTGGAACGAGTGGATGGTTTGGCACGTCATTGAATGTGAACACTGGTGCGTACACCTCTCCATCTTGCTCAGGAGATTGGGGGCTGAGAAAGTCTGGAGTGCACGACTGATCCGCGAGACGCGTGAAACCATCAAACTTGGGTACCTCGAGGGAGATGGGCGGAATCATCGAAATATCAAAGTCCTCGTTAAACATTGGCGCACTCCCGTGAACCCACAAATCTGGCGCAGTTCCCCACGAATAAGGTTGGTACTCGAGCGAATCTGGCATTGGAGGTTCCACATCAAAGATCGAGAGTGATGTCTGTGCCTGCCATGCTTCGGAAGTGATGTGCAGAGTCTCAAGTTCACAGGGCGTGTACGGCCCCGTACTCGGCGACGTCGGGGTGGAAGAAGTGGAGTAACCGCTAGGCGAGGAAGTCGACTTGAAGTGTGGGACAGCCGGCGCCGCACCAGACGGGATCGTGAGCGGGTCAAGTTGCGAAATGTTGAACACGTTCACATATGCATCGCCGCATGCCGCACCTTCGGGAGACCATCCCTGAGGTTGATTGAAGGACTGGACGAGTGCATCCGCTTCAACGGGCGAGAAGTTGTATTCTATGCCGGTCGAAGGGAGTTCCGTAGGCATCTGAGTGGGCGAAGAGGTGCGTGCAATAGAGATGGGCATCATCGAGGGCGTGGTGGGCGTCGATGGCATGTACACCATCGGGATGTGAATGGTCTGCTGGTAGGCCGGGGGAGGGGTTGGCGCAGAGATGGCGCGGCGTCCCACACGCGGTACGGCGGGGACTGGCATCACAAAGGCGAGACCCTCGGTATCAGTCTCTGGCTCTTCGGCTCCGCGTGCCTTGCCCTTGCCATTGGCAGCAGCCTTCTTGCCTTTGACACGCTGAGGACGATAAACGTAGTTCGGGTACAAAGCTTCGTGCTCCTTCTATGGACGCATGATGGACTTTAGCGGAGAACAATGGGGGGGAGACACCGCTAGGGTGCGCGCACCTTCTTTTCCTTTGCGAGGTCTTCCCAGTACTGACGCTCCTCAGCCGAGAGACTCTTCCACTGTTGACTGATCGTTTTGGATAGATCTGCCTGACGCTGCTTCTTGGTAGGCTGGGCGGACCCATCGCCCTCGCCTGCATCTCCAGCGCCCTGCGCCAGATTGCGATCCTCGCAGCACTTACGACGGAAAAGGATGAACGCGTTCTCCGGCCTCTTGATATAATCCTCGTCACCCTTCTTCGGCCGGCGCTCGTTGATATCGGAAACGGTGGAGCGCCGACGGCGATGAGAGCTCGATGGCGTAGTCGGCACGTCCGTAGAGAGCGAGCTGGTCGTGCTGGCAATGCTAAGAGAAAGGGAAGAAATGGACGAGATGGAAGAGGACGGGGTGTGGGTCTTCTTGAAAGGAGGAGGCGTAGAGAACGTGAGTGGTCCGAGATCAGGCTCAAACGGCGAGTTGGACGGGGAAGGTGAAGGAGTGTGAGTGTGAATGTTCATGGGAAACGTAAAGGCGCGCGGCGTCGGAGAAATGATATGAAGTATAGGGGTGGTAGTGTCGGGCCCAGCCACGGCCACTTCGAGGGCTGGAAGGGAGAGGTCAGTGCATCTGAGCGAACCGAGTTGGAAGGAATACGCACATTGAGCGGGAGTGTCACGCGTGCGGATAGCGGGCATGAATAGATCGTTTCTTTGTTCTGTGCGCACGCGAGAAGAGAGGAGATGATAATAATTGTTGGATCAGAGGGAAGATGATGAGAGATAAAAAGCAAGGTAAGGCAAGGCAAGCTCGCTCTGATTTAGGCCAAAGGGGAACGCTCAATACTCCCGCTCGGGCAGCAGGAGGGAGAAATGGGTAGTTGCTCAAGGTAAGTCAGGCGTTCAGTCGTTCGGTCTTTTGTCTTGTCAGGACGAGCGTAAAAACAATTGTGAGCGGCGGCAACCGAGGACAATTAGGAGCGTGGCTAGGCTTTATAGCCCAAGGTTTCACCCCCTCCCGAGCTGAGCCGTAATAGCGAGATCTTAACAGAACAGAGCGCCAGGCCACCCTTTGGGTTCTTTGCCCGATCCGGATCGTCGAGGGGTATGCCCGACAAAACGGGAAATTCGGGCATCCATTCTATTGACAAATAACGACAAATACATGTCAGCCACTTGCCGCCTTGCTATTGTCTTTGCATTTTCTAACTGGCAACAATATTCCACTTATCTCCTTCTCCGATTCTTCCATTTCCCATCCCTTCGCCTAATTTCTCCGCCCATGAGGCTCTCTTCCCAACCCCGATTTTTTTTCTCTATTTTTTTTTCCCTCGTGAGTCGTAACGCTCTCTTATGGGCACGCGTAAATGGCACTGGCACCAGTCACCTGGCGCTTGCCATTGTCAGCCCGAATCGGCAGGTGTGACCCGTCCGTTCTATTCTATTACATTACTTGCCTCCCCCGCGTCCGCTCATCCAACCCATTGATGGTTGGGCCAGTTGGATCGAGAAAGAATGACTAGAGCCCTCCAAAGAGTCAGAGTCATTGCCACAACGCTCTACCGACTCGACCGACTGCATTTCCTAACTATACATCATTATCACATTTCTCATCATTAAATATATTCGGCCTTTTGCTAATCGGCTTACCCATCTTGGAAACTCAACTCGTTCCTTCCTGATTTCATAATTCCGCCCATTTTTTCTCTCGCATTTCTCTCTCCCGCTGCCTTTCCCTTTCCCCCATCCCCGTAGGCCCCATCCGGTAATAGTAATACAATATCTGCCAATCTCACTTGTCCTTGCCGCCCCTGCGTCATCTGCTCGTCCTATCCCATATGCTCTACTTTCCCCACGCGCCTAACTCTGCCTTTTCTGTCCTGTCTCGGATGCCCAATTGCGCCACTTCACTTACCGAAGTGCCGGGCACCCAGTCAGGCTCATGTTGGCCCGTTAGTCGACGGCACTCCTCCCCTCCTCCCCTGTGGACACACAACACTCTACCCGTTTTTTCTTTGCTCCGGCCCATCGTTCGTCTTTCATATCCCCATCCGCCTCGAGGCTCGCAAAAAAGACCGATTTCCTGTGCAAAAGAAGTATAGAGTGCCCCATAGATATTATAGTTTTCGGATCCCCACGCTTTCATTTGACATTTTTGAGCGCGCCTGAGAATGCCCCTCGCCCTTCCCATATTTCCCTTGCTGACGCACCCCGCTGTCAATAATTCCCGGAAATTCATGCAAATATAGTTGCATTTTTGCGCTCGTGACATACCGATGTCGTGAGCAGCGGCGTGTCCGTGCCTGGCTCCTGACCAGTCATCCCTAGCGACTACCCGACGTGCACGCACGATGTCCTACTGATCATGCATGCGTACATGCCATTAGACCGCCCCCGAGATGGACGCGAGCCCGGGGTGAGGGGAACCCTTTGCCCTTGTCACGGAGCCCATCGCTGCCATTCCTCCATGATAGCATAATGGCAATTAGTGCCATCCATGCCCGTAGTGCCGCGATCGGATCGACATCCGTCTCTCTAAACTTTGCGCTGAGCTTACTCCAGTTCTGTCCTCGAGGTGTTCCTATGTGCACAGCCACTGTCAATGCTCGGGCCAGCTCTATTATCTTTCTAATTATCTATGTCGACGCTTGGGCCTAAGGGTCGCTGTCGGGCGGAACGTGGATCGTGGTCGCCTTGGATACGACCCCTCACATACACATGCCTAGAAGGGACCGGAAACAAAAACCTTGTACGGTTGACATGATCGATGACTCTTACCCCACCTCCCGAAACAGGCCTCCGCTCGTCTGGACTAACTTCTTCTTTCGAATCAGCAGGCCTAGGACAGCCAGATCTCAGTCCGCCTAGCGTCTAGCCTCGGCCGATGCTCCATTTTGCCCAATAGACCCAGCATGCTGTACACCCTCGTGTTCTTCACACCGTGGCGTTGCGGGCTCCGCTTCCGATATCAACCTCGTCCTACTATCACATTATATTAAATTTTACAAAGATTGGTTGGATACGCGGATATCGTCGTCGTCGTTGACGTGGAACGTGGAACATCCCTAAAGTGTCCTAGACCAACAAGAACGGATGGCGGATGCCTTGGAAGGTAGGCCCTTGAGGGGGAGGTCTGGTCTACTGGTACGTACACCTAATATTTTCCCGCGCGGTGGCGTATCAAGCTGTATTATCAGATCGCTCGGGAATTTCTGGAAGATGACGAAGCAAGCGTGCTCTCCGCAATTCCGGGTCACCACCATTCGCAATGCAACTTCATACAACGTCGCGCCGCTCAAGTCTGACTATTGGGCACCGCCTGTGATATCTCGGAAAGCTCGGGGAGTGACGCATAGGATTTCGCCACCTGCGGAATAGAGGAATGATCATGTGTCAGCGTACTGATGAGCTGAACACTAGGCACGGTCAGAATTGATTCCCCGTATCTGACAACGATGTTGTGATGAGGAGATCCGGAATCTCAGACATGTTCCAGATTTTGATCTTATCAACAAGTGAGATCCCGGTGCCAATACGAGTAGGTGCCAGCTAGTTGGCTCGCAAACAATACTCGCGATGTGGCCAAATTGGTCTGTCCCGGTATGGAAAGGACGCCTGCTGAGAGAGAGGAGTCAGAACGGGAAATACCCAAATATCATGGGTAAGTTGCGTTCTGCCGCGCGGAGGCGGAGGTGTGTACGACTCGCGTGTGTACGGGGCGGAGGACAATCAGCGATGCACGAATCGCGCAAACATGCGCCTCTCAGCGATCCATAATTCGGCATTCGGCATTCGGCATTAACCACGCCAGGCGCCGATGGGTACCTTTACGTCGCTCCCCGGTCCCACGCCCACGGAGATTCGGCGCAACATGGCGCGCCTTCGCTGTTTCTGGCGCATGCTGCATGGGTAAAGAACCCCCCTCCTATTACCCGGACATGACGGGGCGAAGCCACCGCGGACGTAAAGGCAGCGCTTCGCAATCACGGGGGCACCATGCCGAAAGCGGGGTGTGATTAGTCAGGCGCAGGCCATGTCGCAAACACTAAAACGCACCATGCATAGACTGCACTTCTCGCGCAATGGCGCTGGTTTATCTCAAATAAAGGCGAATTAAGAAAGCAAAGAGAGAGAAAAAAAAAAAGATGCCTAGGTGGAGTCGAGATGTGGTGGCGGTCGATCAGTATCAGGGTGACGGGTGACGAGCCTGACTCGGCTGGGAGGGGAGGGCGCATAGCGGACAGCAACGCGCCCTCGAGTCGCCGCCACGCCGCGGGGACAGTACGTCTACATGAGGCAAGGTACATTGTTTTCAGCAGGGCAACTGGATAGACTCGGCCAAGCGCGCAACTGGCTGCTTTGCGGCGGAGAGGCGGCCGTCCCCTTGCAGAGGAAGGAAGGGGGTTGACAAGCGCATATCTTATCTCTGTATATGGGGAGAGCGTGCGTGCCTACGGAGGGCGCAAAGAGGCAGGAGCATACCGGCGCCGAGGCGCGCTGCAGCGTCATGGACTTGGCGTGGCGTGGCGTCCGGGTTCTAGATTAGATTGTCGGCCGGTTTTCTGTTTTTTGATTTTATTTCGTTATTTTATTTCGTTATTTTTCGATTTTTTTTTTTTGATTTTTGATTTTTTTCAATTCGCAAGCAACCCGCAACCCCGTCGCTCCTCGCCTCGTTTTCTTAATTTGCGTGACTCGAATGGGGAACAACTTTTAAGTCGTTCCCTCGCTATCGCACGCGTATAAAAAACCCAAATGACTCGCGTGTGCTCGAGTAGATGTAGCCCCCCGAGCGCCGCCGCCGCCGTTGCCCCGCGGGCCCGCACAAAATGGTTCTAGAGGCGAGGTTCGATTGCTAGTGGTGCAGGCAGGCGATGGTGATAGGCAGCAAAGACAGTTCTACGACGAGCTACAGCACGTTGCCTATGTTTTACGTGCTTTCGCCTCCGCGTGTGGCAGCCACGTGGTCCGGACATGTACGTCAGTGACTCCGTGCAGGGTACACACGACGAAGCCTAAATTCTCATTTGCTCCTCGGCTCAATTAGTCTGGGAATTCTGGACTCCCCATTTATGTGTGGGAGGATGGGTTGTTATTGTTCTTGACTTGCTTCATCCCTGACACAAATTGCGGAAGTTTCCCCATCGCTCGTTCTTTGGCGAATGGCAATATCGTATATTCATCCTCACAAGGAAAGGGAGGACATTTACTGTTACAATAATGAGCTCGTTTTCTCGTCTTCGATGTGTTGTAGCGTGCTGTAATAATACCAAATGGGTCCAGAACGTGGTACGGTATATAACGTTAGGCAAATTTTTTCCCTCCCTTCAACTTTCTAAAAGTGATTACAAGTGAAGAAAAAAGATGGTGATACTGTATTATTTCTTTGTTTTGTGTTGGGAGACGATATGGGGGATTGAGTATGGCTGGGAACAGTTTGCTGCGGGACCGGAACCGCCGCCCATCAATGTAATCTGTCGATTTCGCATGGGATACGCGCGTATCTTAATAATGTCGGGCGGAGATGAGGAAACTAGAAGCGATATGTGGGGCCAGTTCATCAAATCTTATCGTGTGCAAGATGTGATGTGAAGGAGCTTGGCGCACAAAATTCGAGATGCACGTAACTCGCAGCCGAATTATTGCCGTCGGTACTTTGGCCGCCGTCATGACTGTGACTGCGATGAACCACACTTAAATCAAGTGTCTTTTCAGCGTGGGATACGATCTTGTAATGTTCGGATTCGGATTGATGTGAGACGGACCAAATGTTGTCTCCGTCCGCCATGGCACCCCTGGATCATGTCAATGCTTTGCTTTGTTCACGACTCCTGACGCACAATTCTGGTAACGGGTTGAGAACGGCTGTAGATTCAGTAATTTCGCTCAGCTGCAAGGCACCATACCCGGAGGGGAAAACCCGTCAAACCCTCATCATCATTCAGTATCTCTGATGTGGCCAATCGCAACGAATCAGATCTGCGGGTTTCCACACACCGACCCATCCCGTCCGCGATCTATTACGATGCAAGGCGTGGGATTGCGTTTTAACTCGAACAGAAGCAAGGTCAAGTCATCCGCGGCTCGCACAACTGCAAACGCACGCGAGTCCGAGATCCGTCGTGGAGATAATGCTCTACCGACGAGATGCGCTCCGGCGGAAAGCCGCACCCACAAACGAAGAATCGTCTTCGGCTTCGGGGTGCCTTTCATTTTTTTTTTCTTTTGTTCTGCGCGGTCCCCTCAGTCGACCTGATGTAATGACGACCCCCACAGCGGCTGCGGTCGTCGTGCGGCTTCAAGCGCCGTCTCACTTTGCTCGGATAATTAGCCTGCATTTTACTTTACAGTACATGTACATGCAATGGGGCTATGATACGTGGCAAATACTCATTGCCTCATTATTTTGCATCAATCCTCCCAGCCCCCAAAATCGCTCTGTAAAAAACAATCCAAAGCGCTGTCGTAGTTTCGTATTTTTGTATGATACAGTAGCTCGCAGATTGATCGCAGTTTTTTTCACCGCCTTTGCTTATGTAATTATCGGGGATTTTCCCCCATACTGGAATCTGTCAAAGTGTCAAGTCGATGATTGGGGCAGAGGCAAGCTGTGCAGAAACAACCGGGGTGACCGACGCTGTCGTAAAGACATCAATAATACACTTATGGGGACGAGGCCGTGATGGCAAGACGAAACTTCTGTCTGGACTGGTCATATTTCTGGTCATATTTCTTGGGCGGCAAAGGCCGTGCCGGTCCGCGGGGGGACAAAGCTGGTTCATATCACCTACTCACTCAGAGGGGTTTAGCGCCGCAGCAGGTACAGACTCACCTGTTCACCACTCAACAAGGGACAAGGTCGGTCGCCCTTCATGTGGTGATTACTTGTGTTCTCGCCCCGTACCTTGTCAAGTTGGTTTCATCTCCTCGAACATCGCCCCTATTGCAGTCTTTGAATCCCAACGATGGCCAGCTCACAGCCTGGACCACTTTCAGAAACCTGATACAATGGATTTCGGCATGATTTTTTTAGTCGGCTCACTCACACAACCCCTTCACCACCCAACCGCAATTAGGACCGCTTGAGTGTGCGACGTTGAACACAAAGATAACTTGTCCTCACATGTGTGCCTTGGTGTGCATGGCCTATCGCTGGGAGGCAACTCCAGACGCGTGGCTTTCATGTTTACCAATCCATCTGGCGTTACTGTGACGCTCGTCCCGCTCCGAACACTTTCCCCCTACATCCTGAGTGAGACGTCGTTGCGCTGTGCTCATCCTGTTCCCTCCCCAAAACCGTCCTACACTCTCGGGGTCCCACCCTTTATTGCGTTCACAGCCCATATTCCCACCCCCACTCGGAGCGATCAACGTCCCGTATACTTCATCTGACCAGTGGTTGTGTCGATAACTAATCGCTCTGCATAATCCCGTCCGAAACGAAATCCCATTGGACCTTCGCATAAGATGCATTGGCCGAATCTCCTAATCAAGTTCTCTCCAGAGCGCATCCCACCGATCTTGCGTGAGGGGCAGTGCAGGCCAGTGTCCGACTACAAGTACGTGATGATTATATTACGTGATTGGCCTCAAAGGCGTCCTTTGGCCTTTTGACCTCTAATGCAGCAAAGCTCCCAACATGCCTTCCGACCATCACGAATCACCTCCCGCACCGTCCGTGGATGACGACCCGGATGGGAGCAGTTCAAGTTCAATAGGCGATTCCTCGCTGCTCGCCCCCCCAATTACCCGCCACCAGCTATCCCATTATCCAGTACCGCAGTCCGACCTGCAGGGACTACACTCTCTTGTTGACGATCATTCAGCCTTACACGATCCACTCGCCACCACTTCCATGACTGCGAACCGCGGGCCCACGCCACCCCCTTCCGTTCTTCCGCGCGCAGTTGCTCGTCCTGACTTGCCTGGCAGCATCTCGCCACATACATCTTGGTTACACGGGCACACTCCGTCGTCGAATGGGCCACCTCAACAACCTGCCGTTTATCCGGACGGGTATGCGCCTGCAGAAACCCTCCCCCCACAAAATTACATCCCCCCGGCCAGAGCCGTGCCGCCTTTAAGCGCCCCCTATTTCCCTCCAGCATCTCAGTCGCATCCTGCCGCGCCACCGGTTATCGGTATCGGTATTCCAAGTCCAAAAGTGATCATCCCGCCGAACTCGGAGCACGCGCGACCGCCTCGCTTTACTTTTGCACCGCCTGGAGCAGACGTACCGGCCGACCCGGTTGTCAGCGGAATGTCGCCATCACCTACGAGCGCACGAAGCTGGCGTGAAAAGGCCAAAGTCAGGTCCGACAAGGCTTCACAGTTGACGCAGGAAGGATCGGGTAATCGTACGCGTAGCAATAGCTGGAGCGTCTT
>QFEA01000053.1:933-51258 GCA_003315975.1 Lactifluus echinatus | reverse complement strand
TGCTACGTGCTTCCAAGTCCCCCGTGGCCGGCCTGCCGAGGGACGTTCATCCCAGTCGTTGAGTTGGAAAAACGCGCGGATGATGCTGTACAGCCGGATCTCAATCCAGCTTCTCCGCGCTGCATCGAGGCGAAGCTGTGTGCCGCTGAGCCGCGAGAGGTACGAGAAAGCGAGCTTGACTGCGTCGAGAAGCACATCCGAGTCCTCGATTTCGTAGGCAAGTTGGTGCTGCGGGCGTGCACGAGCATAGAGCGGGTCAACGAGCGCAGCGCGCCGTGCCATCTGCGTCTCCATAATCGCCTCGATCTGCGCGACGAATGCTTTGGTGCTAAGCGCCTTCTTATCACTTGTCTTGAAAGTGATGCCCTGATGGTCCAGCGAGCGCGCGTAGTTCGCTGCATCTACTGCACGCCAGATCTTGTTCCACTCATGCTGCGCGCGCTTCCACTCGCCCTCCTTTTGCTTTAGTCGGGCGAGCACGACAGGTAGAGCGAGTGCGGGTGTATCCTGCATGGCCTGTAGGACCTCGAGCCCAGCTTCGCGCCCATAAATCTTCTTGATGATGCGTTGGTGAACCGCCTTGCCCGCACCACCGAAATTTGGTTTAATGCGGAAGAGCGCGCGCTCCTCAGGGTTCATCCCCATAAGCTTGTGGTTGAGTGGTTCAAGTACGCCGATCGTACGCACAAGGGCATCGATATGGAAATCGTACTCGTGACGTTCTTCTTCGGTGCGATGTAACGCCTCTTCATAAAGGTTTTTCTTGTGTGCCATAAAGACAGAGTCTTCGCTCGAGAAGCTTGGATGGGAGACCCACTCGTCGTTCAGCACAGATTTGCACATCTCATCACGACCGCTGCATTCCACATTGATTTCCTGCACAACAACATTTGTATTCTGGCCACTGAATGAAACAAGAAAGCAAGAACGTACGTCTGCAGGCAAGCGTCTGTAGCTGCCATACCGAATATTTAGTTCCTCGCGGCTAGGGCGATCGAGAATCGTCAACGGCCGTCCTGGAGGTTGGTAGAGCTCTTCGCGCTCCTTGGCCAGCGCCGAACGTTCCATAGCTTCATCCCATCCCAATATATCCTTAAATTGAGCCATTAACTCTCCCTCACCAAGGAAAGAACGGCTTTCGCGCACGAGCCGTGCGCGGTCGATAAAGTCCTGCGTGAATAGGTTCACGAGCTTGAGGAACTCATGGTATGTCTCGCGCGAGTCGAGCGCTGCGTTCACGCGGGAGAAAAATTGGGTTTCGTCGAAATTCGTCACGGCTGTCAGTGGTTGAGAAGGCCCAATGGTTGTGCCCGACTGGGGGTAATTCTGTGCTGCCGGTGGGGGAAGCGCATGGTGCGGAAAAGTATGGCCGGTTCGTCGGGGTGATGATGGAGCAGGGATAGTGCTGAAATGAGAGAAAGCCGGAGCGTCGCGACCTGTGGGATGTTGTTTTACCTGCTCAAAGTGTTACATTGCTTGAAAGTATGTGAGGTCGTGGATACTCACCCGGCTTCCATTCGCACGCCCAACTTCCCGTTCCTTATCCTTGTCTCTATCCGCGACCTTCCGCCTTCTTTTAGCAGGAGCTGACACAGGGGTAGCAGTGGACTCTGCGGGCTGTTTTCGTTTCTGAGCCCGCCCATGCTCGCCGGTCGGTGTGCCCGTTCTCATGTTGGTGCCTCTAAACACACCAAGACCGTCATTATCCTGCGCACCGCTTGCGCCGGGTAAGAAGTCACGGAATGCGGCGCACAAGTCTGGAGCGTCCTTGAACAACTCTTCAACCTTCGCAAAAACGTCAGCCTGTCCCGTGCTCAATCAGTCTACAGTCAAATATACGACGAGCAGGAAAAAAAGAACGTTGTTTGCACTAGACTTATGGCTCGAAAGGATCTCCAAGAATTGCTTGTATGTGTCCGGATCGTTGCTGAAACGCGTCTTGATGCGTTGTACGTAATCCATGGCTGGTCCTAGTCCCTGACGTTCGTGGTCGTCAAGCGTGGAGAGGTCAATGGAGGATCCAGCAAGCTTCGGAGTATTTGATAAACCCAGAATGGATGCAGAAGGGGCCGAGGCAGGCATCGGAGGTTGGTCCGAAGATAATTGATTGGGCTCCAGTGGAGGTGGTGCCGACTGAGGTGGCGGCGGTGGTAGCGAAACAATAGGAGTACTAGTCGACTGTAACATCGTCCCCGATGGTGTTGTGACAGTGATGACCTCGGATGACTGTGCGTCGGAACCGACTTCGATGCGGTATCCGACAGGAAGAAACGTGTTGAATCCTTGGATTAGAGAGGGATGGCCGTGAAACAAGTTCGCTACGCGCTGTATTACTCCGGGAGTATCAATCCTATCGAGAAAAAGCTCAATTAGCAACGCTTCTGCACGACTTATATGACGAATGCCCAGGAAGCGAAATCGCCTGCCTCACAGATAACCACGTGATCTGGTGACTCTGACAGGACTAGACGGGGGAGGGTCATTCGATGGCAGCAGACTTACACTTGACTCTTAAAATCTTTCATGATGTCCAAAAAGACATTATAGACATCCGGTCGGTCGTGGAATTGGATTTTGACAGCATCAAGATAGCTAAGCGCATCCGTGACATTGAGCTGACGATCTGTAGCACTGTTGTGATTCTCAGTCACGGGTTGGGGGACTGCGTCTACGGTAGTTTGCGTCTCTGTAGAAGGAGACTCTGGCGCAGCTATCGCGGGTGTGGGTGCCGGGACGATCGGGCTGTCAGTGGCGGGCCGTGGGGATGGAGGACTGGGCACGGCGGGCTCAGCTTCTATGGGCGCAGTTGACTGGGCAGTATTTTGGGGAGAAGGGTCTACGGGGAGGTCCATCGGGACTATCAGGACAGACTGCGTTCCTAGAAAAGGTTGAGTAGTTGTAGTTGGTTGATGGCAAGTATCAACTCACAGTACACCGTTTTGACCACCTGAGAAGCCTAGTAGTGGATTGGCTAGCTGGTATATATGCCACGGTGTGTCCTACAGGGAAGGCGAATAGCTACCGTGTTCTGAGTATCTCGGCAACGGAAGATGTGAGTATCGCTGAGGTCAAGTCAAGGTGACGCTGGAGCGCCCGCCTCGTCCGTGTTTGTCCCTAACCGGACCGTCACGGCATGGCGGGCCGTAATGGGTCCACTGCCACGCGGCCGCCCTCTTGTTGCCAGCACATACAGTACCGCTAGCTGGACTGCCATCTCAGTCTGCACGCATAAAGCTAGGGACTCAACACCGTGGCGTCTTTTGAGCTGCTCCCTAACAGATCATAAATGTAGACTGCTACAGGTTGCGGACGGTAGTTCCAATCACATTGGATTCCTCCTTTCTATTAAATTGTAAATTCCTCCCATAATCTGCGAGTCGGGTTGTCGTATAGTGCGTACCTGGAATTAGAAGTCAACAAAATTCAATTGCCTGGTTACCTCGGTCCACGTGGCCATGATTGGCTCCCCGCTGATGTGATGTACAGTACAGTACCTCAATGAAAACAAGTTGACTTTCCCATAGTTCAGCATCTTAACCGCAGCAAGTGACCGGCGGTAAATGCGTGTATCCAATATCTATATATATATGGGCCTTGAAAGCCCGCTATCCCACCCTATGTGTGTGGCTCGATTGCCCGATAGGCGCGTAGCCGCCTCGCCGATTCGGAGCAAGAATCAGTCTGCCCTGGGCCCCCGGTCCACGTTTCCTGCATATAACACCTTGCACTGAGTGACGCGCCATCAGCTGCTTAGCTAACGTAGGGGGCACATCGCAACGACGAATGCCTCACGGCTCGCAAAGTCGATGAACGGTTCTCGGCCCCCTACTGTCGGTCCACTGACTCGGAAAACTTTCTTTCTCACCTGAGGGCTCATCCATGACGGTATCAGGCACCTTTATTTGTGCTCTTCGCTTTTCGTGACTCGCCCAAAGTGATAGTGACTTGCCTTGGGCAGTTTGCCCACTTCCGCAGTATCTCCGCCTTCCGCTTCGATCCTCTGGCCCTAATCAGGTATCACTCGCTGGGCTCACTGTTACTTCTATTCAGCGCTGAGAAAAAATCGGATGTAGGTTGAATCCTTCAGAGGTACAGTGGCTTGCTTGGAGGGGATAAGATGTTACGGAACTAACGGAAGCTTTGAAAAACAGATAATAGCTGTCATGTGCACGTTTCTATTTGTCAGGTTGAGTGAACGTGTCCCAAGAACAGACGACGTAAAGCTCATAGACGGGACGTCCTATGTGCGTGTGTCAATACCGATCATGTCTATGTCAACATAGCTCCGTTCTTATTGATAATGACGATAATGTCATTAAATTATCCGTTAGCTGGTTTCCCCGTTGGGGGATATGAGGGTTGCTGACTACATATGCCCCAACCCTGCAAGGATATCACAATCCCGTTTAGTGAGATACAACCTTACAACAAAGTCTGCAGAACAGAACAATTTTGTTCACGATCGCCACTAAATATCTGACAACCACGTCCGCTGCAGAGCCGTTTTTATGTGGTGGGCGTCATCTCCCCGTGCCACTCTCTAAGTCGTGCCTAGGGCTCAGTTCGCTGGGTTGGTCGTGCAAGCGTTCGGCCATGCTGTCGTATGACCCCTGCTGACTTGTTTGTGACATTAGATACTCCTCGTGCATTGTGTGAACAGCCACCTGCATTCTGTTGGGATTGGGTGGAATAGGCAAGACGGGGATCTGCTTGGTTTCCGAAGCAACGCGACTACTTTTCTGAAAGCCGCTTTGTACACTGCCACGACATCAATCATAATGAACGGAAAATAGCGAATTAGGACATTGTACCTGTCGGAGGAGCCAAAGTCTACCAGAGAACAATGCATCCTTGTCGCGGCGATTGACATTGTAGTCAACGACGGGACTTGAAACATCTTCGTTGTAATGGTTATAGGAATCTCTGAAGTTCGTAGAAGATAATGACACACAAGATTAAATGGATCTTGAATGTCGAACACAATCAGGTCTAGTCAGCGGACTTCGCCAATAATCAAAAAAGAAATCTTTACCGTTGAGGTTCAAACCGATAAACACCTTTGGTGTCAACGATGATGAGCAAAAATGAGAGTAATAACGGCAATCAGACTAACTGTTGGAACCACAGCAGCAGCAGTGGCAAGTACAAACCAAATGACACCCTTTCGAAGGGAAAATACATCAGCCAACTGAGTATACGAAGGTGGGCGTGAAACGTCACTATCCCACCTGTTTCCAAAGGAAGCGGGCTATTCCCAGAAAGCCGACATCACGAGAGTAAGAACGGAGCAAACCAATGAGCATGATGAGTAGCAAGATAACATCGGTAGCAAATGTCACGATGATGTTCAAGTAAGGCTGGGTACTGTTGATATTGAGCAATACGCAGCTAGTATTAGCTGGCATCCATGCGCTGCGGAGCTACACATATATGAGTATAGAACGTCGCGAGAAGAACATGGTTGAGATCATTGACTACTCACCCGTACGATATCTGATGCGGAACCACGAGATTAAGTATGAGATCGCCAATTCACTTGCAAGAGAGAGGACGGAAACTTAAACCTGCCTTGTATAAGGAAACCACGGCTGATCACCCATGCTCCAATAACGAGCGCCATAACGACTTTATTTCTGTTCCAAATGGCAATGCTGGTAGCCCCTGTGAGCGTTGCTCACGGGGAGATGGTCCTAGTGCCGAAGCACCACCAGGGAACACTTACATACGAAGCACAATCAATAATGAAGCACCGCCAAGAGCCAAGTAGGCCAAGGTCTAGAACACGTGAGAGAGATAAGTGTCCTATCCAAAAACTGAAGCACATCAGGAGTACATACAAGTTCAACGTCGATCCAGGCCTTTTGGGAGTCATGCCGGTCAGCAGGGGTGCAAGGGCGCAGTTGCAGGAGACGGCCTGTACCTGACAGTTGTACCGCCTCGTAAACGCGAACCCGCCCACGTTAAGGGCTACATATGCGAGGGTAGTGATCCGGGTAAGGGAGTAGATCTACAAGAGAAGAGGAAGAATTAGCCCGGAAATTTCGCGGGCACGTGGGACGAAGCCCCACGCCGGGAAAAAGATAGCGCAAATCATTACTGACCCATACTGGCCAAAGATAGGGACGACGCCCTCGAATAACACTCCATTCATAGCCGAAGTTAGTAAAGAACTCCCAGCTGAACGGTTGTGGTTTGAAGTAAGCATTACCACGTTCAGCAAATCCGGAGGTCAACGGGCTACTGTAGTGTGGAACCGACTCAGGACTCACATGTATATACCATCCACAGTGTACCATAACTTCATCACAGCCACTGCAAATGTCGAGTTCAATGGGATTATTTAGCCACATGCGGAGGTGAGGAGAAACACACGCACAAGAATCCTGCGCAACCACGCCCGGATCGTGGAAGTTTACCATGCTTGGAAAGATGCGTAGTAGCCACAGGAGGGCTGGGATGCTCGAACTACCAACTCGAAGAGCCTGGCAAAATTAATAGATCAACGCATATATAAATATCTACATTGGACGACAGATGGCATAAGCATGTGATCATGTCGGCAGGCCAGAGTAGATGTTGCAGGGGTGATAAGACACTTTCATGTGCACAGGCTCCCTCGAAAGGTCGACCCTGGAGCTGGTTTTGATAATTGCCATGCGGCGAGGTTGAAAGTTTGCAATTACGCAAGATAATATTCCGTAATTAGGACAGCCACGGGGTTAATTTGAATGCCGGCTACCAAATACAGTATCAAGCAGCTTAAAATATCTTCCCAAAGGCTCCCAAGGCACTCAGCTCTGCTAGCCCGAGATACCTCGTTCATACAGCACCGCCGGTTTTTGTGCCCCATAAAGTTTTATTACCTTTCCCTCTACGTAACAACTCAGCACATAGTTGTCTCATTCCCATGCTCGATTGCAATCAAATTATACTACCTGCCACTTGTGGGAGAAAGTTGATCACCCTGACCATCGATCTCCAACCTACTTTCCCCTGTCGTTAACTCAACGGGGATGAGAAGAAAAAGATTCTCCTTCGCCGATTTTTTCGCCCATATCTCACCCGAGCTCGCTCCGGTAGGTATTCTTGTTGAGGATCAACTTAACCAGCACAGTTACAGCTAATCCACATCACCGTAACCGCGCCAGACCAAACCTATTTTTGAAGTTGTGCGAGCTCGTCACATCTGCAGAGTGCCTTTTCAGGCGTGAAAAGCGCTCACTCTGGAAGAGCACTGCGAGCATGCGTAGGCCTGTCCCTCCGACAAACTTGCTGACATCGTGGCGGAGTTGGAGCTACCAGCGGCCGAGGAACAATGCCAGCGAGGCGTCCGCGATCGTAAAATGGTTACGAACGGCCAACCCACCCAGCAGAAGCAGCTCCTGGATATCGGCTAACGCCGTGATTAAGTCATCCAGCGCCTCTCATGAAGATACAGGTGTACAACAAACTCGAGCAATACGAGGAACTAGGCAAGCTTGGTGCGCCATCTCCAATGAATGTCGTGCAAGGACACCTTGGCGTGCGTCATGAGACTGGCTGACAGACAGATCCCGGAGCTGTAGTATATGAATCGTCTCAATCAATTGGACACTTATTTAGTCAGATATCTCTTGTCAGAAAATTAACTCTCCGAAAAACTGAGCTGAGCACCCAACATGCTTGTGGCGCGACACTCAATCGACTCGACTGCTCTACGCTGCCTTGAGGCCTGAGACCTATTATATATGAATACAAGATAGCGGACACCGAATACACGGCCAGGTTGATCTATAATAAGAAAGCGTAGCTGGGACAAACACCACAGACGACAACCATGTGTCGGAAGAACTGGTGCCAGCGGAGGCTCAGGGACGCTCGGTGAACTGCGTCGACAAAGTGGCACAACACAATAGACGTTCGAGGACGTTCGAGTACCTTACCAAACCACGCAGGCACGGAGGCAGCCAAGGCGCAGCGCCCAAATCGGGCTCGAAGAATCGAAAAGCCTGTCATTTGCGTGGTCATTAGGTGGGACAGATATTGTAGAAGATGGCGAGAGATGTCGAATGCAACGAATTGAGTTTGATCGGGTATGGCTACCCTGTAGGAAAGTGTGCGGAACAAACAGGCGCAAACATGTGGATCTACTGTTCAACAAACACCTTCCCACCTCTCACAAATTATTGTTACGACATATTCCAATGGCACAACTCCCTCACCAAATTCTTGACGTGAACCAAGAAGTCAATCCCGCAAGTGTGTTATCTATTGCCCAGGCTTCATGCTTGCAATTTTACTAACCGATACACGAGGTGGTTCCGTCAACATGACACAGAATGATGAACTATCTGAATTCGGTGATAGCTCAACTCCCCTCTTTACCATGTATCGTAAGATGGCAGAAGATGAAGACAACAAGATTGCTGATCGCTGGCAAAAAAATGCTGATGGTATACTCGTCTTTGTGAGTCTGAAAGTTACGTTTTGCACCGCTTTTCACACAATCCGAAAATATAGACTGGTTTATTCTCTGCTACTGTTGCCGCATTGCTTAGCCTGACTGTACCCGACCTGAAGCCGAGCTCTCAGGATACCTCAGCATTTTATCTCGAGAATATCTACCGGCTTTCCTTTGATACCAATGCATCCAGACCATCCACTCCGGCTAGACCACCGCCGTTCTCCCCACCGAAATACATCGTCTGTGTGAACTCACTCTGGTTCTTGAGCTTAGTAATCAGTCTTACTTGTGCCATGTTGGCGACGTTGCAACAGCAATGGGCACGTCGATACCTCCGGATTACCCAGCGGCCGCATTACAGTCCACACCACGCAGCGCGGATCCGTGCGTTCCTTGCGAATGGTATCGAGACGTTGCGGCTTTCCTGGGTGGTAGAAGCGATATCTACCCTGATACATCTTTCACTATTCCTTTTTCTTATCGGCCTTCTCATATATCTCTTCAACATTAATGACACAGTCTTCCGTGCAACGGTTTGGTGGGTCACAGCTTCCGCTGCAACGTACTTGCTTATCACGATCATGCCAATTCTGCGACTGGACACCCCCTACTATTCGCCTCTTTCTTCATTGATCTATCGAATTTATGCCGGCATCATAGTCTTTTTCCTCGTCATCTCCCTCATTGTTTCCTTCTTTTTCAGAATTAGCACCCGGAGCCTTCAAGAGCCGTGTAGAAGATCATACGTGATGTTCGTAGACGGCGTTGAGAGGAGGGTAGAAGAATTAGTTGAGGAATCGTCACCGGAGATCGATGGCCTCATCCTGAAAGGGATCGTTGAAGGCCTGGCTGGGCGACGTGAACTCGAGATGGATAAGCTTTTTGGGTGTCTCCTTGGCTTCTACAAGTCAAACGGAAAGGTGGTCAAGGATCCTCAATGTGGTTTCGCACAGCTTGACTCGCTCAAGTTTTCTTCGGACTTGGTGGCATTCTTTGAACGTATCTGGTCGTCTGATTCCATCTCCGAGTCGTACAAAATACGCCAACTCGTCACATGGGTGGAGATAGTCGACGCAAATCACTTTTTTCGTGGCGGTTTGTTGATAATTTATGAGACGTTGAAGAGGCAACAAGACATGCTGCGATCTATTGAACTGGGGCATTCTCTGAGGAGCTGGGGCGGTGGAATTAACCAGAAGATTGGTCTGTGTGCACAAGGCATTGTTGCTGGCATCATTGCGAATGTGCAGGGAAGCGATGATCGCTGGATCGAGCTTGCTGCAGACCAATTGGGCAAATCAGTGGATCAAATCCGGCGGTACCTCGCACATAACCAAGATAGTCTACTACTTGCCAATTTGATCCACATCACCCGCCAGATTTTCGGCTCGCATTCCAGCATCAAATCCGATGAACGGGACGATGTAATGGACATTCTGAAATCACTTTCTCGATTTGATATGCAGAATGCTCTTCCTGAACTGCAACACGACTTCTGCGCCTTGTGGAATGAAATCGTTAAAGAAGTGCGGAACGGAAAGCGAGGTATTCCTATGGATCTTCTCAGGGGGATTCGCCATCTTTACATTGATCTACACCGAGGCACCGATGCAGCGCCGACAAGTTTCACTGCCTCCACCGATGATCTTGACCCGACCCTTTTCTTCCAGCGGTCGTATCCTCTGTGTCAACTCCCAGGTCATGTACCGCATACATCACCCACTACCCTGCCCACACAGAATCCATCTGACATTTCTCATCAACTGCGACATACCCCTCCCGTCTCTCTCGAAGGTGGCAGCCCTCCTGCCAGTTTACCGGATGCAACCAGCTGCCGTGAAAGACAAGGCATCATTAATATATCCTCTATGGTGAACCCCGTCTCCTTGCCTGTCCAATTCGGTGGCATGTCTCTGCAGCATAACGACGGAACAGCCTTTACTCTTACAATGCCTGGCTCTTTATCGTCGCCTAATGCCATGCCGACCCCTAGAAGCTTCACAGGGGACCCTCATTCCACTGCAACATTACTTGTGAATCAATCCGATCTTCCCCCTTATGGATCGACGCCGTCATCTATATACCCTCCTGCTCCTTTCTCGTGGATGCCTCCGGGTGTGGCCCTTCAACCGGATCCAGGTGTTACCGGAACCAGCGCGATTCACGCGGTGCATGACGATCCCCAGGCCATGAACGTTCCTAGTCAACTGGATCTCTCCCACGCTCGCCAGTCAGAACCGTCAGGGCAAAGTACAGTTGTAGCCACTTTGGGACGCAAGGATTTTGATCCCTCGGAGGATTTCTCCTAGCCATGACCATCAGTTGGCCGTCATTTGTACGTTGTCGATGTTCTCAGATTGTCATCAGCCTATGCTCAACTTTCTTTTAGATTGATCTGATTTGCTCAATGGCGAGCCGTGCCAAGGGTCAAAAGTATGATGCAACTTTCGAATATTGTTTGGTGCGCTCCTGAGCCGCCAAACGAGGGGCGATTCGTGTTCACGAGGAATTCTCTAACCTTATCTGATATTGTCACTCATTCAAAGCCCACATTCGGGCTTGTCTCTGTGTCTTGCCGTCAATTTATATCGGTTCTCTCTCTTATCGCTTCATTTTGTAGCTTCGTGAATTGGTCTTATCGCCGTGGCGTCTCAGTGAAGCGCAGGCAACTGGCGCCCAGAATTGATTATGTTCGCTGCTTGGCTCGTAACTTGTTGTGTTAGGTCGAATCAGCGTGACATCGTTTTGAAAGTGGGGGTGCACAATAAGCATTTCAAGCTACGCGTGGAGTTTTGACCTCAAACATGATCATGCTTCAATACGTTGTTGGCGCGGAGCAGGTCTTTTGATTAGTGCCATAGAAAGTTGAATGAAAGAAAGCAGGCCGGAAGATCGCGCGTAGTGACCCGTACATGAACGGACCATTATGTTTGCCCGGTTCAATATAATACTCCGTCCTCACGCCACCATGTCATTCCGAATCAACCCCACATTTCGTGAGACTCTCGCCCCGCTGCACTCAAGCAAGCCTAGGGGCGTCAGAGGTGTCATGTTGGAGGAAAGCCGCCGCGTCGCACGCCGCGCCAGCATGGCCAATATTAGTAGTAGAACAGCCCGGATTTCGGACTTCCGAGATTCTCTCTCCACTGCCAAAGTTACTTGACATTTTTCATTCATTCCTTCCGCGTGTCATCGGACACACATTTGCTTCACACACTGATAATACATCGTAGCTGCGTTTCTTTCCTCAGAAATTGAGCGTCACTTCCAACATGCCTGTGGTACGAAACTCGATCCCACGCCCGATATACAGAAGTCATGCAAGTTAAGACTACGAACGAGACGATACACGCATCGGAAGCGCCGCTGGGACGAACGGCATAGATGGCAAACATGTGTCGGTAGTCGGTAGAACCCGTGCTGCGATGAAGGGAGGACATGGGTGATGGGCATTACTAGGTGGTGCCACGTTAACTTTCAGAGTACACTACCACGCGGTCGCAGAGGCCCAAAATACATTGGCAAGGCGCTGCGCGATCTTAGGCAGGGGTTAAAGTCTGTCACGTGCAGGGTGGGTCGCAGAGATTTCAATTTTCCGTTCACGTGTTCAAAAAATGCAAGGTCATGTGCCGAAAAAAGGACGTGACAAGCGTGACGGCCATCTTCCCCAGTCGGCATGGCAATCGTGCAGTGAGTCACGATATGTCACACAACAAATTCACGTGATGAAAAGCATGTATCAACCGCAAGGAAATTTGCAAATACAATTTGCAAATACATCTAAAGCAAGGAACTAAAGCAAGAAACTAAAGCAAGGAAAATTTGGAAAATTTGTAACATTGACCAGTACGGTAAACGTAGGAACAACACATACAGACATGGTCCCAGCGCCTGCGGTCCGGGTCGGTCCGCTACCTGTTGAACTGCGGTGCGCAGTACCCAGAAAGTTGCTTCTTCCCACCTCTTGCAATTCGTCCCCACAATATATTTTTCGATGGTACAACTGCGCCACCAAGTCCTTGACATGGCTCAGGAAATGAGTAACGCAGGTATGATACCTATCCCTTCGCCTTGACCCAGCAAGTTTATGAACAAACCCAACAGTCGGCCCTGTTGATGAAATACAGAATAAGAAGCAGCATGAATTTGCTGATAGCTCGACCCCTTTCTTTGAACAGTACTACGAGATGGCTAAGAGTGAAGACGATAAAGCTGCAGATCGCTGGCAAAAGAGTGCTGACAGCATCCTCGTCTTCGTGAGTCTGAACCTATTTCTCCACATCACTTTGCACCAAGTTGATCCAATAAATATAGACCGGATTGTTCTCTGCTTCTGTTGCCGCGTTGCTTGCAGTCACTATTCCCGACCTCAAGCCAAACTCCCAAGACATCTCAGCATTCTATCTCGAGAATATCTACCTGCTTTCCTTTGATACCAATGCATCCAGACCATCCACTCCGGCTAGACCACCGCCGTTCTCTCCGCCAAAATACATTATCGTGGTGAACTCACTCTGGTTCCTGAGCTTAGTCGTCAGTCTTACCTGCGCTATGCTCGCGACATTGCAACAGCAATGGGCTCGTCGATACCTCCGGATCACCCAACAACCACAGTACAGCCCACATCATGCAGCGAGAATCCGTGCATTCTTTGCGAATGGTGTAAAAACGATGGGATTTTCCTGGGTGGTTGAAACGATACCTACCCTAATACACCTTTCATTATTCCTGTTCCTTGCCGGCCTTCTCGTATATCTGCTCAACGTCAATGGTGCTGTGTTCCATGCGGTTGTTTGGTGGGTCACAGTTTCGGCAGCGACATACTTGCTTATCACGATCATGCCAATATTGCGGCTGGACACCCCATACTACTCACCGCTTTCGACATTGTTCTATCGGTTTTATGTCGGCATCTTATATTTAGTCCTCTTCATTTCCGCCATCTTTGACGTCCTTTTCAAACTTGACTCGAGCCGCCTTCTGGGGCGTGGCAAGACATATTCTACAATGTTCAGAGGTGTCGAGAAGGCGGCCGAAGAATTTGTTGAGGAGTCATCACCTGGGATTGATGGTCTCATCTTGAACGAGACTGTCGAAAGCCTAGCTGGACGCCGTGAACAGGAGATGGATCATGTTTTTGAGAATATCCTTGGCTTTTACAAGTCAAAAGGAAAGGTGGTCAAGAACCCTCAACGTAGTTTCGCCAAGCTGGACTCTGAGACGTTTTCTCTGGCTTTGGTGGCATTCTTTGAGCGTATCTGGTCGTCCGATTTGGTCTCCGAGTCGGAAAAAATACATCAACTCGTCACATGGGTGGAGATAGTCGATGGAAATCACCTTTTTAAACCGGCGTTGCGGGTCATGCTCGAGATCTTGAATGGGCAATGGCATATGTTGCGGTCTGTTGAACTGGGACATTCCCTGAGAAACCGCAGCGAGATCGGCTTGTTTGCCCAGGGCATCGTTTCTGGCATCATTTCGAACGTACAAGAAAGCAACGACCGTTGGATTGCGCTTGCTGCGACCCATTTGGAGAAATCCGAAAACAGGATTCGAGGGTACCTCAACCACGGCCACGGCAAAGAGACCCTGTTGCTTGCCAATTTGATCCACTTCACCCTCCAGGTCTTTGGCTCCTATTCCAGCATCGAATTCTATTACCAGAACCACATCACCGAGATCTTGTATTCACTTTCCAGATTTGAGATGAGAAATACAACCCCTAAACTGCAGCACGACTTCTGTGCCTTGTGGAATCAAGTCGTTCAAAAAGCACAGAACGAAGGCGGAACTGGGGGTATTCCTACTGACATTCTGAGGGGGATTCGCCATCTATACATTGATCTACATCAAGGCACCGATGTCGCGCCGACAGCTTTCACCGCTTCCACCGCCGAGTATGCCTTCGTTTTTTTCATGCCAAGATCGTATCCGTTATGCAATCTCCCGGACCATGCCGCCCGCACTCTCACAAGTCCGTCGCTCACTTCCATTCCCCCATCCACGACGAACCCATTCCCTCCTCGGGTAGACGACGAGTCTTATGTACCGCAACGCATTTTACCAGCGAATATATCACCTGCTCCCGATAATCTCGAAGTCTGCGAGCCTCCTGCTGGTTCATTGGATGTAACTAGCTGCCATGAATTACAAGGCACCATTAATGGGTCGTCTATGGTGAACCCTGTCACCCTAATCAATGACATGTCTCCGCAACACAATGAGGAAACTGCTGTTATCCCCACAATGCCTGTACCCTTATCATCGCCTACTGCAATGCCGATCCCCGGAGGCACGTTCATAGCGGACTCTTATGCCACCGCAGCAACCTCTGGGAATCCATCTAACTATCACCCTCACACATCAATGTCATCTTCTATATCCCCAGTTACTACTTTCCCATTCATACCCCCACAAGTGGCCTTTCACCCTGATCCCAGTGTCGTTCAAACCAGCACGATCGTTGCGATGCATGATGATCCCCAGGGCATGAACGCTCCTAGTCAGCAGGAAATCACCCACGCCCACCAGTCAGAACTGTCAGCGCCTGTTACGGTTACAGCCTCTTTGGCAGGCAACTTGAGGGATTTTGATCCTTCGGAGAATTCCTCCTAGACCCCTCATGGATAAACAGAGCCGCTATCGTCGTTGATGTTCGTCTGCTTATGCGCAACATTCTTCTAGGTCTCTTCATTTGAACTGTCAACCGAGCGACAATACGTCTTCTAGGTGAATTCTCTGTGATGTATCTATGTATTTTTTCTCTCTGCTGTTGTCGTTTACGGTCTATATTCTTATCTCGATTTATTCTGCTCTCGGTTTATACCGTCCTCATTTATGGACTGGGAGCATCTCAACGATGGATTTTACCATCTCGGAGAGTCGGTCTCGTATTGTGGCAGTCCTGTGCTGAAGGCGGCCCATGGTCAGTATCGATTGCATTTGCGACACAGCTCGTATAAAGTTGACTTATTCAACTAGTGTGACCTGTCGCTGTGAAAGTGGGGAGCCCAACAAGTCTATCCGGTCTGGATCCTCATTAATCATATTGCTGGCGTGGAACAGACCTTTGGTCGATGTCGTAGATAGCCATGAAAAATCGATCGCGCACTGGCATGGACATGAGCCCACAATCAGGTCGATGTTCTGCCTAGTTAAATTCTTAGCCCTCTTCCTATTTACGTTACCAGCACCCGGGCGGTTGGACCGCCCCGGCCCTCTGCCTCCGCCAGCATCCGTTACGTCACTGTGCGTCAATAACTCGTTTATGGTACGATAACAGTCGCTCAATCATCCTCTAGAAAGCTTCCCTTCCAACATGGCTTGTGGTGCGAAACTCAACTCCACGCCTTAGATCCCATTTACCGAAGTTATGTATGCGAGATACTGGACATGCTGAGATGACCTAATGGCCAGGCAGTCTGGCTGATCGAGGAGCACATGTGAGATAAGCGTTGCAAATGTGGTGCACCCTTGTCGATTTTCGAGTACAAAACCACTGGCATGCAGCCAAGCGCACGGAGGCCGAAAAACGCTGCCAAGGCGCTGGGACAAAGACTGTAGAAGTTGGTGAGTGCAACTCGTTTGATAAGCACAGGAACTAGGCAACGGGCCGGGTATGGATGGGATGACTTGGATGTTTTTTTGGGAATCCGTATTTATGTACCGCAGCATGTTACGTAAATACAAGGACGCACTAGGCTTTGGGGCCGGGGGGTCGGTGGGCTGGATGTGTTATAATGCATTTGGGATCAGGTGTCTGTGATGGGGTGGTGTAGATGATGTGTGTATCTGAGATGCGTCTACAAGGGTAATCACGACCCGTGCTGATGCACGAGATCGAGATCATGTGGCAGGCGGGCCGGTGGCAGGCAGCACACGTGTCCTGGGGACCAACATATACAAACATGAGGCCTCGTTCGGTTCGGTTGACACGGTTGAACGATCGTGTGTACAGCTGTCCCCAAAATATTTCTCTCTATGGCACAACTGCGTCACCAAGTCCTTGAAATGGCTCAAGAAGTGAGCAACGTAGGTATGACACCTGTCCCTTCGCCTTGACCTTGCAAATTTTATGAATTAATACACCAGTCGACCCTATGGATGAAATGCGGAATAAGAAGCAGCATGAATTTGCTGATAGTTCGGCTCCTCTCTTTGAACAGTACCACGAGATGGCTAGGAACCAAGATGATAAGGCTGCGGATCGCTGGCAAAAAAGTGCTGACAGCATCCTCGTCTTCGTGAGTCTGAACCTTATTCTCCACATCACTTTGCACCCAAGTCGATCCAATAAATATAGACCGGATTGTTCTCTGCTTCTGTTGCTGCGTTGCTTGCAGTCACTACTCCCGACCTCAAGCCAAACTCCCAGGACATCTCAGCATTCTATCTCGAGAATATCTACCTGCTTTCCTTTGATACCAATGCATCCAGACCATCCACTCCGGCTAGACCACCGCCGTTCTCTCCGCCAAAATACATCATCGTGGTGAACTCACTCTGGTTCCTGAGCTTAGTTGTCAGTCTTACCTGTGCTATGCTCGCGACATTGCAACAGCAATGGGCTCGTCGATACCTCCGGATCACCCAACAACCACAGTACAGCCCACATCATGCAGCGAGAATCCGTGCATTCTTTGCGAATGGTGTAAAAACGATGGGATTTTCCTGGGTGGTCGAAACGATACCCACCCTAATACACCTATCATTATTCCTGTTCCTTGCTGGCCTTCTCGTATATCTGCTCAACGTCAATGGTGCTGTGTTCCATGCGGTTGTTTGGTGGGTCACAGTTTCGGCAGCGACATACTTGCTTATCACGATCATGCCAATTCTGCGGCTGGACACTCCATACTATTCACCGCTTTCCACGCTGGTCTATCGGTTTTATTCTGGCGCCTTACTTTTGGTCACCTTCACTTCTGCTGTTGTTGCCACTCTTTTAACAATTGACCCGGGGCGCTTCCAGGAGATAGGCCGGAGATATTACACAATGTTCTTAGGTGTTGAGAAGGTGGCAGAACAATTTGTTGAAGAATCGTCGCCGGAGATTGATGGCCTCATCCTGAACGAGATGATTGAAAGCCTTTCTGGACGTAGTGAACTGGAGATGGACCAGCTTTTCGAGTGTATCCTTGGCTTCTACAAATCAGACGGAAAAGTGGTTAAAAATCCACGACGTAGTTTCTCCAAACTGGATTCTGAGAAGTTTTCGCCGGCTTTGGTGGCATACTTTGAGCGTATCTGGTCATCTGATCTGGTCTCCGAGTCGGACAAAATTCGTCAATTCGTCACATGGGTGGAAATTATCGATGCGAATCACCTTGTTCAACCTGCGTTGTGGGTCACTTTCGAGATCTTGGACGGGCAACTGCGTATGTTGCGATCTGTTGAATTGGGGCATTCCCTAAGAAGCCGTGGCGGTGGAAGCGACTACTCAGTTGGTCTGTGTACACAATCGATTGTTGCTGGTATCATTATGGACATACCGGGAAGCAGTGACCGTTGGATCACGCTTGCTGCGAACCATCTCGGCAAATCGGAAAACGAGATTGAGGGGTACCTCGCACACGGGCAAGATAGCCTGAAACTTGCCAATTTGGTCCACATCACCCGCCAGATCTTCGACTCGTGTTCCAGCATCAAATCAGATCAAAGGGACGACATACTCGACATCCTGTCTTTCCTTTCTAGATTTGAAATACGAAATGCTCTCCCTGAACTGCAGCACGACTTCTGTGCCCTTTGGAATGAAATTACTCGAGAAGCGCGGAAAGACAAGAAATTCGATATTCTTACTGACATTCTCAGGGGGATTCGCCGTCTTTACATCGATCTACACTCCGATACGGGTGCTGCGCCGACAGCATTCACCGCTTCCACCGGCGATCTTGCCCTCATTCTCTTCTTTTCCCGATCGTATCCCATATGCAGTCTCCCAGATCATGTCTCTCACACTCTCAGTAGTCCACCGCCGACAGCAGCGATTTCATTCCCATCTCCCGAAGGCCCCGAGTCTCTCGCTGGTTCACAGGATGCATTCAGCGGCCATGAAATACATCGCACCGTCTCCCTGCCTGTCCTAACCGGTGTCATGTCTGAGTCTCTGCAACACAATGAGGAAACTGCCATTATACCCGCGATGCCTGGTTCCTTATCATCGCCTACTGCCATGCCGATCCCTAGAAACACCTCTATAGGAGACCCTCGTTCTACCGCGGCATCCGTTGTGAATCAATCCAACTGTCCCCCTTACGGATCGACGCCGTCATCGACATCTCCAACTACTACTTTCCCATGCATATCTCCGCATGTGGCCATTCATCCGGATTTTAGTGTTGCTCAAACCCACGCGAACCTTGCGGTTCATGACGATTCCCAGGTCATGATCCCACCTAGGCAGCAGGAACTCATCTACCCTAGCCAGTCAAAACCGTCAGCACCTAGTACGGATACAACCACTTTGGGACGAAAGGATTTTGTTCCCTCGGAGAATCCCTCCTAGACCTCGCATGGTTGAACCGAGTTGCAGTCGTCATTTGTACGTTGCTGTTGATATTCGTTTCTTGTCCGCCTAGGCCCAATATTCTTCTGGAATTGATTAACAGCGAGCCGTCACGGTGCCAAGGACCAAGACTAGCAACTTCCAATCATGCATAGCGTTTGGCGCATACTCTCCTTCTGAACCCTCAAGCGAGTGATGGGTCTTGTTTTGCCGAACTAACTTGCACTCTCTTTCGTTGTCATTTAAGCCTTACATCTCTCTTAAATTGTGTTTGTATACATATGAGCAGGTTCGACAATACAAGGATAATTGAATCGTCATGTCTGAGGGAGATTTTTCGGTTGATAGATGTAACGAAACTTATGTTCCAGTCAATCAAAGAACGAATGGCGTCGTCGGTGGTCCACTTGCCAGGCCAATGCCCTTCTCGAACTCGGTCATGGGCGTGTCTGTAATCTTCATCCACCATCCACGCCAGCCCATGATCCGTCAACCACTCCTCAAATGAGGATTCCAAAGGTGGCACAGACACCCATACCAGCACCTGGGTCGCCTAATGCACCCCGTACCTGGTTTACCCGGTGTAAAGCGGGCCTTGAGGCCAAGCCCGGAACAGCGTTCGGAGCACCCGTCCCACCACTCTGAGCCGTCGTCCGCACCCACCTGCTTCGCCTTCGACCGTCAACGCGTCAACGCGTAACAACCTCGCCTGGCTGACCAACTGGAATACGGTGACGTCCCCTTTTCTTTCGTTCGATACGCCCTGCTTTTACTACCCCCTTTTTCCAGTTCTCCGTTTAGGTTCCCATGTCATCTCGCCGACAATGCGTGGCCTCTTCAGTTCACCGTGAACCCTTCTTTATCGACATCTTACCGTTCGAGCCTGGCCTTTCATCTTACAACCCACCGCCTCGTCTCGTCCGACGACGCGTGCCCTTTCGCTTCATACCGTACGCCCTCCTTTCATCGTCATTTATACTTCCCTAGCCTAGGTTGTCACTTTGCAACATACCGGCTCAGCTCGCTCGACAACGCGCGGCCCCTCCTTCTCCGTTCAGGGCTTATACACCCTTCTTTGTCCAACCTTTCTGCTCGCTTCGTCATGGGCTCGAATGCCTTCTGTTACAATCCTTACAACCTTCCAAAAATTTATTCGACTTCCTTCTACTTCGCCGTCCTTTTCCTTTCGGAATTCGCTTTTATCCGGTCACCAGTACCTACGAATGTATAAAAAGCTATGTACTATCGTTGGGGGAAGGCAGACAATTCATGGAGCTCGAAGCTCCAGTTGCTCTCGAAACATTCCGCGCGTGCCTAACTCTTCTCTTCTCTTGGTCTTCTCTTTTCCATCCCTCAAGCTGCTTCTCTTCTTTCTATGCCTCCCTTCGCCAACAACTACCTTTACTCGACGACGCGCGCTCTTCTGCCTGGCGTTGGAACCCTCGTTCTCACCTCGCCGATCGGCTGGCTGGCCTCATCCTTGCCAACCTCTCGCGCTCAGGTCGCCTCGGCTCCACCTTAGTCTTGCTCCGGCTTCGCTGAAGAGTATTGAGTTCGGGTGTGACCCCGATCCCGTGGAAAGGAAGGGAGACGAAGAAGAGGAAAGAAGATAGAGATGAAGAGAGGACGGACGAGGAGACCGAGGCGTCCGAGCATAGGAAGTCTGTGTTGACACATGTGAGCCAATCGATCGGTCGAGGCGAGGGTGGAAGAGTCGACGCGGGCTTGAGAGTCGGCCGGTCGAAGCGAAGGGGTTGGTGTCGGAAGGCGGAGACGGGGCAGAGGCGAAGAGTTGGAGAGAGAGAGATCAAGAGACGAGAAATAAGAGCACATGCGAGAAGTTTCGAGAACAATTGGAGTAGAGTGCACTCCCTGAATTGCCTATCCTACACTGATGATAGTACCTAACTTTTTATACAGTTGTAGATACCAAAGATTGGGTAGAATTGAAGCCCAGAATGAAATTTGTAAAGTCGGAAAGGAGACCAATGAAGGTTGAAGATGGAAGGTTGAAGGCAACAGGGTTCGGAGCGTTCAAAACCTTCATGCAGCGAATAGAACGGGTGGTCGAAAAGGAGGGGAGTCTAAGTCCCAAAGGGCCGTGCATCGTTAAGCGAGCTGAGGCAAGGTACAATCTATGCTAGGAAAGTATAAATGACAACAAAAGGAGGGCGTACGGTGTAAAAACAAGAAGGGCACACGTCATCGGACGAGATGAGATGGCAGGTAGTCCAGGCTCAAACGGTAAGGTATCGATAAAGGGTGCATGGCAAACTGAAGAGGCTGCACGTCGTCGGGCAAGACGACAAGGCAGTCTGAACGGAGAACTGAAAAGGGAAAGTTGTAAAGGCAGGGCATATCGAATGAAGGAAAAAGAAGGGACGTCAGTGAATTCCAGTTGGTCAGCCAGGCGAGGTCGTTACGCGTTGACAGTTGAAGGCAGCAGAGCAGGCGGACTGCTCAGAGTAGTGGGACGGGTGCTCCGGAACGCTGTTCCGGGCTTGGCCTCTTACATCGCCTCGGTCTCCTCGTCCGTCCTCTCCTCTTCTCATCTCTCTTCTTCCTTTCCTTCTTCTCTCTTCACGGGATCTGGTCACGCCCGAACTCACCCTCTTCACCAGTAAAGGTAAAGCACCAGCCAGGACCAACATAGACGACAAGCACATAGCACAGCACCGGTAGAGTCGATGCCATCCGAAGCTGTCGTGCTCAGTCCTCGGAGTCGTAGTCGTAATCAACACCGACATCCATGCGTGGTCTGGGGGCGGTTAACGTGATGTGGCCGACCAGGGTTGCAAAGTCGCAAAGTGGTTCAGCACGTCAACCGCAACTATAACGAGCATGTGCTTGACCATGCCACCAGAGAGTCACGTTAATCCCATCGTTTGGTGTGCCCCGAATCCGCGCAGTTCCGAGGCGAGGCTGGGACCATATATTATGTTCTTCTTGGATGTTTAGCCCGGGCGCGTCTCTGCATCGTGCATCTTGGACACAGAGCAGTGGCGAAGCAGCAGGAGGAAGATCCCTGCTGAAATTGATCCCTTCCCAAGACTACCCGGCTAAGTCAGTGGCCTGGGCAGTCGATGCAGTTATCCGAGCGGAAACTTCCGCTATCGTCTTTAGATGGATCAATCAGTCCGCGAGACTTAGAAAGGGACCTTTGGCAGATGGTGCAATTACTAGAAGGGTCTAGTGTAGAGCACGACTCGTGTGTTTCGCGCGCCGAGTTCGGGACGGAGCTTTCCCCGAGAAGTGTCGAAACGAGGGTACTAGGAGTTGTGAGCACCTTAACAATAGACCTAGAACTTGCCAAATAGAATTTCGGATGCGCGCTGATGTATCGGTAGAGAAAGCAGTGACCGCAAGTGTTCTTGATGACGAGGTGATCCGGACGGGTTGCTGGAGGTTGTCGGCGTTGGTGAAGCGAGACGATAGTGTGCAAGATAGATAAAGAGAGAAGAAGAAGAAGAAGAGAAGAAGAAAGCACACGCGTTTGAGTCTTTTCGAGGACAACTGGGGCTCGTCGCGCTCCCTGAATTGCCTATCTGCACTGGAAAACTAATGTGTCCTTATATACACTGAGAGTTCCGGCGAACGGGCAGTAGTGAATACCGAAGAAGAAAAATAAGAAGCAGTTTAGCGAAGAAAATTTGAGGAATGCAGAGAATTGTTGGACGTAAAGTCGGTAGTGTTCGAGCCTTTGTGAAAACAAAATGCGACGTCGGGTAAGTAATAATGGAAGGATGATATGAAGGAGTCGGTGGTATCTTGTCACCGGATCATAGTCGTTTGGCCATGCGGAGAGGTGACACGTCGAGGAGGAGCAAGGCTGGGAGAGGCGGCTCAGATTAGCGGCGCGGCCGGTCCGGAACGAATTCCGAGCCCGAGGAGCCCAGCCATGGAAGCTCGCTCTATACTAGGTGCCTCTGAAATTGCTTCAGAGCCACGCCTATTGTTTGGCGCACAAAGGACCCCTGGCTAAGTTGTTGCTCCTGTGTCAAGGCCCAGTCCGTTTACCACTGCACGCCTCGCCAACTCGCCCACGGTATGAATATCGATGAGAAAAAGCGTAGCACTAAGACAGCGACGAAATGTATCATGGCTGGGACAATAAAATGAATTCAAAGAAAAAAAAGGAGTATCATCATGGGACCTGTCTAGACACTGATGGAAGCGCTTAGAGCCTGGAAAAATAAATCACGGGTCTACGCCACATGGCATCATGCGGTGTTGGCTACATGTGGCCCGCTTGGTGTGGTGGGAAAGCCTCTTTTTGGTGATCGTCTGGGCATTCGCGTTGTGCGCACGGTGATATTTGCATCGGGTTTTGATCCTTGCAGTGCGAGGGGGATTGGGGGGGCCTGGGTGTGTTAGCTTGGGCAGGAGTGGCAGGTGTGAGCTATATTTCGACGTTCTCTTCGTCGTCATCGGCATTGATGTCATGATATCTTCGCCCCTGAGAAGCCGTCCGATGATCCGATGATAGTTGTGGATGTGTCTTTGTGTTTGTTTTGACACTGCTTCCACTTTCTTGATGGTTGCCTTCTTGATGTTGATGGTTGCCCTGTTGCCAAAGGTGTATGGGTATCGTTCATCAAGCAGCGCCTTGAGCTCGTACCGTCGTCCGTCTACATACGACTCAGTCTTCGCGCTCATAGCTACTTCCGCATATCAAATGCCGTCCGAATACTACACCAACAACCCCAACTCTGTCGATAACAACCCTGATGCCGACTCGGAGTTCATTCGCCTCCGGCAAAAATACGACCGCTTCCGTGTCTTGGTGACAGGCAGAGCGAACGCTGGTAAAACGACCATTCTCGAGAAGGTCTGTCAGTCCACAGAAGCACCGACCGTCTGCGATGGTGATGGAAATCAGGCTAGTAAACACAATTTAATTATATTGCCTGCGGATCCTAATAATTCGTCCATGATAGATTGATCCTGCAACTGTAGCGAAAGCTTGCAGTGGCGTGAGTTCTTCTTTGCCGGTTAGGTCAATGGGTTGATTAATCGATCTTGCCAGCGTGGTGTACACAACATCGAATATGAGATCACATACGAAAGTAACCCGGGATTTGTATTCCACGACTCTTGTGGATTTGAGGCGGGTTCAGTCGACGAGCTTCAAATAGTGAGGGACTTCATACGTTCAAGGTCCCAGGAAAAATACTTGAAGTCTCAGTTGCATGCCATTTGGTACGTCGTTGCTATAGCCGGGCTCGAAATACATTGACGAAGAGACAGGTATTGCATACCGACGGATGATGATCGCCCATTGACCACAGCAGAACTAACGTTCTTTGCATCCAGTACAAATGGCGGCACGTTTCATTTCACAGCTGTGCTCTTTCCGTAAAGTTGACATGATATACCGACGTTATCAGTACCTGTGGTGGCTATTTTCACGAAGTTCGATGCACAAAGGAGCCGGGCTGTCGCTAAGTTGAAACGGGATGGATTCAAGGAGTTCGAGGCAAGAAAACTGGCACCAGAACAAATGGAAGTAATACGTTCCGAACTTGAAGATCGCGTCAATCGCACTACGCATCCCCCGTCGGCTCTTGTCTATCTCCAGGGTATTTTTTGAATTCCTAATTCTGTATAGATTCTAAATGGGCGCATTTCTTGAGACAGATATGAACAAGCCTAGCGGCAATTGTTCGTCTCTCATCGAGAAAACGGCATTGGCGATGTCAAAGGATACTCTTCGGCATTTACTAATTACCGTACAGAGAAATAACATTGAACTGTGCATCCGATATTGCATCGAAGACCTTTTTATTAAAACTACAATCCTCCATGGTAACAAATAATTGTTTGTAAGTTTGCGTACTTACAACGAAAAATGTATCGTTCCAGGGTCATCTAAACGACTATCGGTTGCTAAACGGATACTGGGTTGGTTTCCCCATTGCTGGGTAAATAATTGATCGCTTTATCGGCTTAATATCAATTAACAGTCTAGCCGTTTTCTCTAGGTCCGGGTGGGTATTCTGGTCACGTTTTTCAATTCAGCCCCTGATCTGCGGCGCTCATCTGGCGTGTCAGAGGGTGAGTGATATTGTGGCATTTTCTAATCGCGTTCCCTGAACTGTTGGGCTCACTTGCTGTGCTAGAGCGTGAGTAATCGGTGGCATCCTTTGACAACACTGCCTTATCTACTGGGCTCATTTTCTGTGCCAGACGGTGAGTGATCTTGTACCTTCAGTCACACTCCTCACCCACAGGGCTGGTCTATCGTCGTAGTACGTGAGTGATGCTATCCTAACTTTCAATCACACACCATCATTTATCGGGCTCGTCTGCCTTGTTAGCAAGTGTGTAATTGTGTTGCAACTTTCAAAGATATTCTCTCATTCATTGGACTCGTCCGTGATACTAGGATGTGAGGAATCCTGTGAATAGTTTAATTGTACCCCCTGATTCACAGGACTCGTCGGTTGTGCTAGATTGTGGGTGATCTTTAGATTGCACTCCTCGATCTACTGAGCTTGTCTGCCTTGCTAGGGAGTGGGTGATCCTGTCGTTTCATTTAATAGCACTCGTTGATCTGCTGGGTTCTTCGGCCATACTAGGAAGTGAGTGCTCCTATTGCATTTTTGAATTATGCTCCCTCATCCACCGAGCTTATCTGCGGCGCTAGTACGTGAGTGAATCCGTCACATCTAATCACACCCCTTCATTTATGTGGTTTATCTGTTATTCCAGTATGTGAGGGGTCCCACTGCAGTTAGTTGTACACTCTGAAGCATTGGGCTTGTTTTCCACGCTAGGAGGTGAGTGATCCTATCAGGTCTTCTAATTGCGATTACCTGATTCTTGTCTTCCATGCCAGGGGGTGAGTACTCTTTTTTCGCCTTTTAATCGCACTCACCGATCCACAATGCTCATCTGGATGGTGCCAGAGAGTAAGTGGTGCATTTGCAACTTGCTATCATATCCCCTGACTATCATCTGTTGCGCTAGGATGTGAGCAATCCTTTATCATCTTTTAACCCTACTCAAAAATTCACTGGGTTTGTCTACCATGCTAGGTCGTATGTGATTGCGTAGCACTTTTCAATACGACTTCTAATCCACTGGGCCCCTTTTCTGCACTAGAAAGTGAGTGATCTTAATGCACCGTTCGATCACATTTGCTAATCTATTGGGCCTGCTTGCCCTGCTAGACAGTTAGTGATTTATCATGCCCCTTTTATTATCCCTGATCCGTTGGGCCCTTTCTGCCGGATTAGGAAGTATGTAGTTCTGTCACTCGTTTCAATCACAGTCCATATATACCAAGTTCATCTACTATGCTAGATTGTGAGTGATCTTGTTTCGCCTTCGATCACATTTACTGACCCAGCAGGTTCATCTACCGTTCTAGCATGTGAGTGGTCCTATTGTATCTGTTCATCTCACCCACTGATACACCAGACTCGTCTAGAGAGTGGGTGACCCTGTCACATTCTTTAATCACTCTCCCTGATCTGGTGTATTCGTCTGCAATGCTAGCGTGTGAGTGCTCATATCATGACTTTCAATTACCTCTTGATCTAGCAATCACACCTGGCACATTAGGGAGTGAGTGATGATGGATTTCAGTTATGCTCACTCTTCCACCAACGTGTCTTCCATTCTAGGACGTGGGTGATTCTGTTGTATATTTCAATCACAACTTCTGATGCACTGTTCCCATTTTCTGTGTCAGGATGTGAGTCATCTTGTTGCGCTATCAGTCGTGCTCTAATACACTAGGCTTATCTATCATGGCAGCATGTGGGTGGTCCTGTCGTAACTTTCAATCATGCTTCCTGATTCACTGGCTCTTTTACATGCTAGTTTGTGAGTGTTTAGTTCGCCAGGTTTCAATTGTATCCACTGATTGTCGTCTACTATATTAGTATGCAAGTCACCCAGTGCCATCTTTCGATTGCATTCTCTGATTGACACGAACTTCCACCATGGTTAGGAGGTGAGTAATCCTCTCGCATTTTCAGTTTGAATCTGATCTACCAGACTTGCTAGGAGGTGAGTGATCTTGTTGCATTGTTAGATCAAACACTCTGATCCACCGGCCCTATCTACTTTGCAAGGGAGTGAGACTTTATTTTGCTCTTTCGAGTACACACTGATCCACAGAGCTCATCTTCCTTTCTAGCGAGTGAGTATTTATTTCACTCTTTCGAGTACACATTGATCCATAGAGCCTATCTGCCCTTCTAGCTTGTGAGCAATTCTTTTGCTCTTTCGAGTACACACTGATCCACAGATGTCATCTGCCCTTCTAGGGTGTGAGCAATTGTTTTGCTCTTTTGAGTACACACTGATCTACAGGGTTCATTTGCCATTCTAGCTTGTCAGTAATCTTCTCTTTCTTTAGAGCACACGCTGACTCACTGAGCCCATCTGCACTTCTAGGAAGTCAGTAATGTTTTGCTCTTTCAAATACACACTGATCCAAGAAGCTCATGTGCTCTTCTAGGAAGTGATTATTCTCTCTTTTGAGTACACATTAATCCATGAAGCTCATCTGCACTTTTAGGAAGTGAATAATTGCTTTGCTCTTTCAAGTACACACTGATCCATGGAGCTCATCTGCCCTTCTAGGAAGTGGGTAATTATTTCGCTCTCTCAAGTATACACTGATCCATAGAGTTCATCTGCCCTTCTAGGCTGTGAGTAATCGTTTCACTCTTTTGAGTACACACTAATCAATGGAGCTGATCTGCCCTTCTAGGAAGTGAACAATCATTTGCTCATTCGAGTACATACTGATCCATTGAGCTCATCTGCCCTTCTAGGTTGTAAGTAATTGTTTTGTTCTTTCAATTTCACACTAATCCATGGAGCTCATCTACCCTTCTAGTTTGTGAGTAATTGTTTCGCTCCTTCGAGTACACACTGACCTATGAAACTCATCTGCCCTTCTAGCTTGTAAGTAGTCGTTTAGCTCTTTCGAGTGCACACTGACTCATGGGGTTCATCTGCCCTTCTAGCTTGTGAGTAATTGTTTCGCTCTTTCGAGTACACACTGATTCACAGAGTTCATCTGCCCTTTTAGCAAGTGAGTAATCGTTTCGCTCTTTCGAGCACACACTAATCCACGGAGCACACCTGCCCTTCAAGCAAGTGAGTAATTCTTTTGCTCTCAGGTACATATCGATCCATGGAGCTCATCCGTCCTTCTAGCGCGTGAGTAATTCTTTTGCGCTTTTGAGTACACACTCACCCATGGCTCATCTGCACTTATAGGCTGTGAGTATCTGTTTTGCTTATCTGAGTTCACACTGATCCACAGAGCCCATCTGCCCTTCTAGGAAGTGAGTAATCATTTTGGTCTTTCGAGTACACACTGATTTATGGAGATCATCTGCACTTCTAGGAAGTGAGTAACCATTTCGCTCTTTTAAGTACACACTGATCCACATGGAACTCATCTGCCGTTCTAGCGAGCGAGTAATCATTTCGCGTTTTTGAATACATACTGATCCACAGAACTCATCTGTCCTTCTAGAGTGTAGGTAATCATTTTGCTCTTTTTAGTACACACTGATATCGATCCACAGGGCTCAATTGCCCTCCTAGCTTGTGGGTAATCTTTTCACTCTTTCGAGTACATACTGACCCACAGAGCCCATCTGTACTTCTAGGAAGTGAGTAATCGCTTTGTTGTTTCGAGTACACACTGACCCACCGAGGCCATCTGCACTTCTAGGAAGTGAGTGATCATTTCATTCTTTCAAGTACACACCAATGCACGGAGCTCATCTGCCCTTCTAGGAAGTGAGTAATCATTTCGCTCTTTTGAGTACACACTGATTCATGGAGCTCATCTACACTTCTAGGAAGTGAGTAATCATTTCATTCTTTCAATTATACACTGATCCACAGAGCTCATCTGCACTTCTAGCTTGTAAGTAATTGTTTTGCTCATTCAAGTACATACTATTCCACAGATCTCATCTGCCCTTCTAGCGAGTTAGTAATTGTTTTACTCTTTTGAGTACACACTGATCCATGGTGCTCATCTGCACTTCTAGCGAGTGAGTAATCGTTTTGCTCTTTCAAGTACACACTGATCCGTTGAGCTCATCTGCACTTCTAGGCTGTGAGTAATCGTTTTTCTTTATCAAGTACACACTGACCCATGGAACTCATCTGCCCTTCTAGGAAGTGAGTAATTGTTTCACTCTTTTGTTTACACGCTGATCCACAGAGTTCATCTGCACTTCTAGGCTGTGAGTAATTATTTTGCACTTTTGATTACACACTGATCCATGGAGCTCATCTACACTTCTAGTTTGTAAGTAATTGTTTCGCTATTTGGGTACACAGTGATCTATGGGGCTCATCTGCCCTTCCAGTTTGTGAGTAATCGATTCGCTCTTTTGATTACACACTGATCCACGAGGTTCATCTGCCCTTCTAGGAAGTGAGTAATCATTTCACTCTTTTGATTACACACCGATCCAGAGCTCATTTTCCCTTCCAGTTTGTGAGTAATTTTTTCACTCTTTCAAGTAGACACGGATCACTGGGCACATTTCCCCTTTTAGGAAGTGAGCAACCATTTCGCTCTTTCGAGTACATACTGGCCCATCAAGCTCATCTGCCCTTTTAGGGAGTGAGTAGTCCTGTTACAAATTTTTCAAACGCTCTCATTGATTGTGCTTGCCTGTCATGCTAGTATGTAAGCAATGTAACATTTATAGATACTAGCCCTTAACAATTGTGCATTGTGTGGTGTAATAGGAGGTGCGTGATACAGTTTCCAAGTTCCCTTCCAATCCTGGTTTTAGTACACCAAAAGTTCTCTATTCACGCTCGATTTTATTGTCTAGAAAGTACGTCCAACTCGTATTCTGTGGCTCTGACAATGTTGCTAAGCAAGTCGTGCTGAATATAGGCTGCAATTATATTAGCACAATCCTCTATCGCCAAGGCGCTCAATATCAGATCCAGTCTGTTGCACTACCATGAGAAATGTTTATTTGTGGCCAGAAAGTTTTATTCCTCCGTGATTATGTTAAGACTTCTATTCACTTATCACTATATATAGATTGTATAATTATTGTGGAGCACGCCTTTTGGTTCGGAGGTGTTGGGAGCGTTGCTCTCAATGAGGCAATAACAAAATCAATAGACCTGTATCACAAATCCAACCTTCATGAACAAGTGAAGGCACAGATTAAAGGCAGAAAGGGTTCGTTTGATGAAGAAAGTGCAGCACTTTTATATGACACCGTATGTACTAACTTGCTGGTGAGTGAGTTGACTCTTCTGTTATTTACATCCCGAGATGATGTACAATATTTTTTAAGCCAAGGGACGGCATTTAAACTGCATTATACACATATACACATCTTTTGATGTGCAGGTGGATCCCAGGAACGAGTAAGGTCGATAGGGTGTTCTGGGTCAGGGCACGGATATGGGGCAGCTACTGGGTATTCTGAGCCGACTAGGGAGTACAGAGATATGCTATATATTTCGCAAGTCAGATAGTTTAGTGATCCTAAAACGTTCGAGGGCAAGCGAAGATATATTAAAGAGAATTGGTGCGTCTGGCAAGAGGATCCACACCTCTGCCTTCCATTTCCCAGATCCCTCACATATCGATTACATTTTAGATTCGTAGCTAGGCAGTGAAGTGGAACCTACTAGCAGAAGGTGCGTATATGAGTTCGAGAGCGAGAGGATATTAAAAGAGAGACAAAGGAGAAGAATGATGTATCTGCAAGGGAGGGTGCGAAAAGACAGGAAGGAAAGGGAGAGAAAGAAATTCCCCAGTCGCGCGTTTCTTGACTGTGTTCTTCGTTCGGATTAGCATCTAGGAGCTTGTAGGGTGCTTAGAAGAAGGAATGAACTGAGGGAAAACCACATGGAAGCTCGAGACCAGAGACCAGAAAAGTACCGCTTCCCTGACGCGAGGACCTAATATATATTTATATATAGGCCTGTGTGTTCGTTGTGGCGCGTAACAAAGGAGCGTCTGGAAAATCGGCAAAAATACAAAACATACTATGGTCTAGACAAAGGAATAATCTTGCGACAGGAACCTAGTCGTTCATCCAGGCGAGGCAGTAACCACTCGACGCAAGTCGGGAGACAGCTGGAAAGGGCTCGGGTCGGCACCGCGAGTGCTCCGAAATTTGCATTCGTTCCTGGCTCAGCCGATAATGCCTGTATGCCCTGAATCCTGGTATTGAATGAGATGTCGGCGAAGCGGCGAGGAGGATAAAGCAACAACGTTAGGCGCGAGACAACACATGAAATTTGAATGAGAGTGTAGTCGTCCGAGAACTTTTGGTGTGGTTGAAACACGTCCGCATAGCCAGGTTAAAAGGAACTAAGACGAATCTGTGAAGAGAGATGAAACTTGTGAATGTAGACTTTAGAACGGCATATCCTACAGCGTGTCGGTTGTGACCGGGACTGGAGTAGACATGTGATAAATTAGTCGTCGAGTCGTCTTCGCGCAGCCTCCAAATGTGGGAGATGGTTGCCACATTGGAGAAGGTCGGCGAAAGGCAATGTCGCAAAACAGAGACGATGACCCCCGGCTGCCATGAGTGGCCGAAGCTCTCAGATGTTTCGTTCTGCGCGCTGTGGCCATGGCACCTTTAGCTGCACATGGTCAAACATGAGCAATCCAGATGCGAAAGTAACACAACGAGCGTACTAGGGACGAGGCCGACGGTACAAAGTGTAAGTAGGAAGTCGCAGGCATGAGTGTGAATTGCGGAACTTGACGTCAGTGAAAGTCAAACTCAATCAACCTAGGCTAGAACGCCACTCGGACTTCTCTGTCGACCTTGTTCAGTAAGAAAGATTGTGAAAAGCGGCAAACTACCGGGTTTTGTCGCCGTTCCCTCCGCAGAACTTGCTGCGCACCGGCCTATTTTCGCACTCTCCACACATACTCCCACCTCGTCACATCTCCGCTTTCTCCTCTGTCTCTTCGTCTTGCAACGTCGGATGCTGCTGCACAGCGAGCTAGCTGGCATATTTCCACAGAAACCACGCCACGCCATTTCGCGGTAGCATACCTAGGCTGCCGGAGACGCAGGTATGGAGATGGCATGCAATACGAGAGAAGGGAAAGTACGAACCTCAGGGTATTGAGATTGAATTTACGGAAAATGTAGATTGGGAGGGGATATGGAGTCGCATGTCCGAGGATGCCAGTCAAGGAGCGAGGGTAGAAGTGAACACGCGAGGGAGGAGGGAGGACACAAATGAAGTAGCACAGACACGATGTGGCGGGTCAGAGAGCGCGAGGCCGGCAGCTTGGTGACGCACCAAAACCCGAGGGAGCCGGTCAAGGAGCGAGGGAGGAGGTGAGTACGCGAGGGAGGAAACGACAGATGTAATACGGACGCAGATGAGACCGAGGCACAAAGATGAATGTTCAAGGTCAAAGTAGCACGGGAATGAAGCAGGCTAGAGGGTGCGGGGATAGCGGCTCAATGGTACTCCAATGTTCGAGGATGCCAATCAAGGAGCGAGGGTAGAGGTGAGCATGGAAGGGAGACGCACTACAGATGTGATAGAGACGCGGAAGCCCGGAGCAATGCGGACATATATACTAGCAGGCACCGAGTAACTAACATCAAATGATTAAGACTTGGCCAGACCGCTCAGACCTCCGGGCCGGCACAGAACCATTACCTTTTGCTGATGCACACCTGTAGATTATGCCCTCGATTACCACTTGTGTCTGCTCGAACGAATCAACTGCCACGTCGACCAGAATGTTGGCACCCCAATGATAGGAAGGAGTCGAGTCCACCGATGTTGCCGTCACCAGTGCGATCCTTGGAGCGCATGCATATGACGATGTCCGGGACAAGGCAACTGGAATTACCGCTTTAGAACCTTCGCATGATTGGACCGAGTCGTAGTCATTTGATGTTCTCATAAGAGTGTGAAACATGAATTTTTCTTTCTTCCCTTCTGAATCCTAAGCCTCAAATGAATGACGTTACTCTGTACCATATTGTACATATTTATTTACGCTCTCTGCTCTTTGCCACATTATGACTGAGTGCCTACCCTTGCCTCCATATATCCTGGTCCCTATTTATATCGGTTTGCATTCGTAAAACACTCCCTCCTCGGACTGGTAGCCCACGCCCAGAATTGATCGCACCCGCGAATTTTACTCGTGGTAATTACATGTCTATTCAACTCGATCATCAGTAAGCAGTAAGCAAGGCTTAAGGGAAAAGACATTCATAACTGTCAAGATAAAGTCCCTCACGCAGCTCAAACCTACTGTACTGACCATGCTGCTGACCATAGACGATACTGTACCCCAACTCTGCCTGGATAGCGCAATGTCATATAGTAAAATACAGCCTGCTATGTTTCTAGGCAGTGGATATATTATATACAACAAGTTCGGTAAAAGGAATTCACAACGCTATTCACTGCCGCAAGCCGCTGTTTTTTCACGGGAGCAGAGCTCATCTTCATTTCTCGCCTAGGTCATCACCCATCATCAGTTCGCTGGGCTTGTCGCCGTGCAAGCGCTCAGCCCCGCTGACGAATGATACCTGTTGACTTGACTGTGGTATCGGATACACCTCTTGCGCTATGTGTATGGCTACCTGCATTTGGTTGTGTGGAATGTGCGTCACGGAGGTCTGATTAGTTACAGAAACTATGTGACTATCGTTCTGAATGCCTCTTTATGTGACGCAACGATTTCAATCACAGTGAGCAGGGAGAATTAAGTAGGGAAAGGGCGTCGTACCTCTCGGAGTCAAAATCTACCAGGCAGCGATGCATCCGTGTCGCAGCAATTGACACTGTGATTATCGACGGAACTTGGAACATCTGCGTTGTGAAGGGCGTAAGAGACCTCTAAAACTCGTAGCAAATGAAACATACGTAATCAAACGGGTCTACAATTTCGAGTAAAATTGGGTCAGGTCAACGTCCCTCACCATTAAGCAAGGATGAGAACTACCATTTAGATTCAAACAGACAAACACCTGGTGCATAAAGGAAATGAGCGAAAATGAGAAGAACAAATGGCGGTTGTCAGACTAACTGCTGGAACTACCGCAGCAGTGGTGGCGATTGCGAGCCAAATAACACCCTTCCGCGGGGGGGAAGGTCAGTCAAGTGAACGCACGAATACCGAAGAGTAGTGCCACCAGCCTACCTGTTTCCAAAGGAGACGGCCTAGTCCAAGAAAGCCGATGCCACGACAATATGATTTAAGTAAACCAACCAGCATGATGAGTAGGAAGGTGGCGTCCGTAGCGGACGTCACGGTGATGTTCACGTAAGGCCGGGTACCGTCGGTGTTGAGTAGAACGCAACTGGAAATGGCGGGTGACCATGCGGCACGAAGCTGCGCGCGCGGCATGGATAAGCCCAGAAGGTCCCAACGCAAAAGGAAATAACTACTCACTCGGACCATATCTGATGCCAAACGAGGTCGCAGATCCACTTGCAGGGAGAAGAGAGAGAGACTTGCCTTGGATGACGAATCCGCGGTCGATCACCCATGCTGCGATCACAAGTGTCATAACAACTTTGTTCCTGTTCCAGATCGCGATGCTGGTAGCCTCTATGAGCGCCCTCTTCAGGAAGAAGGCCTCAGCGCGAGAGCGCCTTGCAGAAGCACCCACGTTCGAACAACGATTAATAGTGAAGCGGCACCGAGGGCCAGGAAAGCAAAGCTCTGGAATGTGAGAAGGCGCTAAGCGTTCTTCTTGGGAATGGAATGTGTCAGGAGAATAACTCACAATTCCGAGCTCGATCCAGATCTTGGGGTCGTGGCAAGTCAGCGCCGGTGTAAGGGGGACAGTTATGGGAGAGGGTCTTCTACCAGACAGCTGGATGGCCTTATAAAAGAATCTTCCATTATATTGATGATTACGTATATGAAGGTGGTGATGCGGGTAAGGGAGTAGATCTACCAAGGGGAAAAGTTAGCTTCTGTGGCCATGCGCGACGAAATGGCGAGCAAAAGACAGCATGATTACTAACCCATATCGGCCAAAGGTAGGGACGATGCCCTCTGATGACGGCCCATTCATAGTCGAGATTAGTGAAGAACTCCCAGCTGATTGGTGGAGGGTCGAAGTAACGCTCAGCAAGGGTTGGGAACGATGAGCCGGTGCGCCGATTCACAACTCACAGGTATATTCCATCTACAGTGTACCAGAGCTTCGCCACTGCCACTGTAAAAGGCGGGTCCAGTGGGCTTTTCGAGCTGCGGGGGAAGTATACGCACGATTGTCCTGCGTGATCACAGCAGGATCGTGGAAGTTGACCATGCTTGCAGGCGGGTGGTGAAACAGGTACGGGACGTGGAAGGGGTAGGATCGACTCGCTGCAAGTTGGACAGCCTGGTGAAATTAATAGCCCGGAGTTTGTATTGCTATCTACCTTGAATGGCAAACGGCATCAATTTTTTATTTATTTTTGTACGCCTCGGGGTGCAGAACCCCATGTAGCACTAGTACTTCTGGTACAATACGTCGGTATCGCTAGGCCCAAAGAGGATGTGGCAGAACTGGCTTGACAGTTCATTGCGCGGTTTGCTCCCCTTTCAAAACTTGACCCTGCAAAGTTTAATTCACGTTAGACGCCGGTAGTCTCCATTTGGGCATTGCCGTTCCAGTCGACGGCGACGGATGCTGGGATATTTTGAAATGCCGACTCGAGCTCGTCCCGCGCCATGCTGTCGGAATAGAACATAATCCTGCGTGTGTCGTGGTGAAGGTTAAGGGCGCGAATGGAATAGAAAGGGGAAAATCCGTTACTTGTGCTACGCGCGGACAGTAAATACATGTACGAGAATACAATACACAATACTGAGACACATCTTAGATACAAGTATCATATGAAAACGTACCTTTTAGGGGCTCGCGGATACAAGTACTCGATGCGACACACTTCGTAACGTTAATGAGTCAAATGGCCGTGATACGAATCAATGGCCATGCCCCGAAGGGCTTTTACTGCAACATGTCGTTGCTCATATATCGCCTTCGAGCTTTAGGCCAACGTAAAGATTTGGAACCAAACCGTCTATTCACGTGCTCGGCAGCGATCAAAACTAACTACGTTCCATATGAGCAAAGACCTATCATTCTGACCATGGCCTGCATCATCAGATGATGTCCACTTGCGGTCCTCTCTATGATCAACTCAACGGCATTCTGTACCCCGAGGCTGTACCCCGAGGCACACAATAACGGATAAAAAAAAATTTAACGGCAATACCCGACCCGGTTAATTACAGCCAATGGCTTTCCTTCACTGACTTTCTCGTCCATACCTCACCTTTGCTCTCTCCAACAGATATTTCTGTCGATAAACTCGATCAACACAATGGCATTGAATCAACCAGGCCATAGGCGCACCGGATCAAAGCTATCCTTGAAGCTCTGGCGGCTCGTAACATCCGCAAAGTACTTTTGTAGTCGAGCAAAGCGCTCGCTTTGGAAGAGTACTGCATGCACGCGTGGGCCTGTCCCTTTGGGGAACTTTCCGACATCGTTGCGGAGTTGAAGCTCCCAACGGCCAAGGAATGGTGCCAGCGAAGCGTCCGCAATCGTGAAGTGTTCACCGACAGCCAGCCCGCTGGACGGGAGCAGCTCCTGGACTTCGGCAAAAGCCGCGATAAAGTCGTCCGGGGCCTCACCGCGAACGAAGAACGCGCGGAATGGTTCAAACAACTTGTTAGAGACCGCATCGACGAAGAAGCGCACATGCGCGCGCTCAACAGGGTCTTTTGGCAGCAGACCAGAGTCGGGATATAGGTCTGCGACAAACTCGAGCAGGACAAGGGACTCGGCAAGCTTGGCGGATTCTGCGGATGGATGCTCGGGATCTGATCGGGTTGACCCGTACACTAAAGCTGGGACCTGTCGATCAGGCCTATAAGTCATGGATTGCATGCAGACCCTTGAGCGGGGACACTAACTTTACTCGCAGGGTTCACTCGCGACGCATACCACACTGGCTTGTTATGAAGATCAATCTGATACCTTGCTACGTCTGCCCCTGCCTCTTGGAAGGCTAGCTCCACCTGAGAGACGAGTTAGCATTGGAGGGTCTTACAGGACGAAGTTGCGTTGACAAACCCGATGAGCAAATGGGCAGGCCTGCGGACCAACAAGATCAACTATTGCATCAGAGATTGAAGGTGAGGCTCACTTTAGATGTGTAGAAAATAATATCAGAGGTGGCCATGACACTGTGTGAGGGTTGGTTGCTGGATCGCAGCTTTCAATATTCATGACTTATATATATTGGTTGGATGTAACCGCCCCACGGCAGGGGGTGCGAAGAAAAGTGGATATTCACTTGATACAGTGGATCCGTCAATGACACAAGAGATCGATGATAGTCGAGGTATACGTACAATCGCACTATCGCGGTGGGAGTGGATGCGGAAGGGTGGATGCATGATGTGAAGTTCCTCACGTAATCCTCACGTAATACCGATTCCTAACAACAAAAATATATAGTATCTTACCTCATCACGCTTACCTTCTCATCCACTCATGCCTGATGTGCTCTTCTGGTATGTAGTGGATCTCTGTCTTTGGGAGAAAACTGGGGTGTGAAAAGCGAAAAGTGTTGGATAAATGAGTACACGGGGACGCGCGGAGGAAGCAAGTGGAGCTTGATATGTTTGTTTGCTGATGGTGTAGAGCAAGCCCTAGGGCTGGCTCGAAACCTCATTTCGGAGCATTCGGAGTGCCTGACGCTGCGCGCGCGACCTCTCCTTCTTTGGACTTTTCTTTCACCACTATACCATTTTCTCGTCGTTTCAAGGACGCTATCATTAAAATTCTATTTGCTCACCCCACGTAGTATAACAACATGCCTCGCCGCATTTATATTCAAGGCCCACACACTCTCTGTCATTTACGAACGCTAGCCATCTTCGTTCATCCCCGTCTTTTTGATTTTTCGATTTCGGACTTATTCTATTTTGGAAGGCCTCGACATATAAAAGCTAGGTATCTTCACGTAAGATAGACAGACAATTCACGAGGAGTAAAACGGCTCCTGATCGTTCTCAACTCTCGCGTCGACTCAACAGTCGACTCTCTCTATTTTCTCTTCTTCTTCAAGCTCTCTCAGCCGGCTTCGCCCCTTTGCGTCAAAACGGTAGACGTAAAACAACGCGCTCGACGAATCAAGTTCATTCGGCCGAACGCCATTTCTCGCAGCTAAGGCACTCAAACGCTTAGCTTGTGCCTTTTACCATATTAGGTATTATCGACCTCCAACGACGATCGGTAGACTTTCAGAACCGCGTCGACACCCCTTTCGCGCTGTCAGACGAACGCCTTGGGAACTGGTCCGAAGACGAACTCTGGTGTTACCCCGACAACACCGATTCAATGGGGAAGGCAGGATTGTGGCACGTGTGTGGCTGGCCTCTCTCTATCTACCCTTCCCACATCATAGTAGGGAGCGACCTGGAGACCAGGTCGTAAACATGGCCCTGGAAGCCAGCCACACAGGTATTCGACCAGTCCCTCCGCCTTATATTTGACAGTCACTAACGTGTAAAACAGGTGATTCGATCAATGCAGCCCCTGTTAAGGAACAGCTGAATTTGCAGGTGGTCCCGAGTCAACTCGCCTGTTCACCATGTATCTTCGTGGGTCTCATGTTGGTTTCTATGACGACAGTATACACCAAGGTTGAAAAACAATTATAGATTGCTGCAGTTGCAGCGCTGGTCGCAGTAACAGCCTACAACCTCAAGCCAGCCCCACAAGATACATCCGCATTCTATCTTGAGTATCTGCTTTTCGCCGACGGCAACATATCTCGGCCGTCCATCCCTGTCACATCGGCTAGACCACCGCCCTTCTCTCCACCGAAATACGCCATCTGGGTGAACGCACTCTGGATCTTGAGCTTAGAGATAAGTCTTACAGGTTCTATGCTGGCGACATTGGTACAACAATGGGCCTGTCGTTGCCTCCGCAATACCAGGCTACCACGCTCCAATCCGTTTGAAGGGGCACGAATCCGTGCCTTCTTGCCCGTGGCGTCGACAATTTCACTTTTCTTGGATGGTTCGTCACCAGAGACTGACGGCCTTATCCTGCCATGGACATTTGAGCCCACGCCCTGGCCAAAGATCGTGAACTAGATTTGTTATTTGGCCGCATCCTTGGTTTCTATAATTTAAACCGAAACAAGGTCTAAGCTCTCCAACGCAGTTTCGTCAATCCCCAGCCCCTTTGGTGGCATCCTTGAAGCGTAGTTGGTCGTCTGATTTGGTCTCCGAGGCGGACAAAATACGGCTGTTTGTCAGATGTGTGGAAGTCGTGGATGTGATCCACGCATGACCTGTCACGATCCATCGGGCTGAGACTCCCTGAGAAGCCGGGGAAATATCAACGACCGGGAGTTTGGTTTGTGCTCCCAGGGCATTGTCGCTAGCATGGTTGTGAACATGACATCCAACATTACCTGAGCATGGCAATAACAATATATTTCTTGCCAACCTGATCCATCTACTCGGCTCATCTCCTCCGTGTCTTCCGACATCATTTAGAAAGAATTTGGATCGTTCCAGACATTCTAATATTAGCCTCCAGATGTAGCATGCAAAATACTCTTCCCGAACTGCAGCATGACTTCTGTGCCACGTGTCATCAAAAGGATTCGCCATCTTGACCTGGATCTTCATCAAGGCATCGATGCTGCGCCAATCGCGTTGCAACGATGATGGTTCCATTCTAAACAACCGATCTTCGTCTCCACCCGCGATCTCCCATCGTGATGCCGCCATTCCCATTCCTTTCCCCACACCAAATTCAGCGCATTCTCATCCTATCTCTCTAGACAAAACAATGAAGGAGAGATCATTAACCTTTCTATTGTACCACGTTTGTGGTCGCGTACTCTCATGCCGGTGGAACAATCGCAGCTTCGTCGCGGATCAGCATCTTCATTTCCATCGCCAACTACTGCTTTCCCCCAGATCACTAGATCACTCCGGAGCCGCAGGTAGCTTCTCTCACTACAACAACAGGTGCAATTCTTGAGATGCTTGGCGATACCGAGCACAGGAACATTTCGAGTCTGGGTTTCCTCAGCCAATCAGGACCGTCATCACCTGATGTAATCACAACCACTTTGGAGAGGATGTGAGGACCCCAACATGAGCGATTTAGTTGAATCCGCCGAGAGACATTCGAGGATACATCAATCACCCTCTATTCCCTAGTCACTGTTCTGCTCTTCGTCTATCTCACTTCTTACTCGTACTGTATTGGTCATTTCACATGGCATGTTATGTAACCGGTCGTGCATGAACTTTAAGACTAGCACGCAAATATAACTTTTATTCTCTTCCCACTGCTCCCACTGCGACAAATCAGCGTAGCCATCATGTCCAAGGAATATACACAATCATGCAGCCGCAGGAGAAAAAAAAACAAGGAACAGCGCAGATCGAGTTCGGAGCAAGATCAAAGTACATGACATCGGTGCCATTCATGAAGGGCAGATACACCACAGGAGTTAGTGGGAGTCGAGTAGGATGGCTTCAAAAACCATTCAATCCTTGCGCAAATTGCACACGGGGTCGTATGCATGGAGGAGTTATTCGGAAATGAATAGACCGCCACGGGCAACCTATTTACAAGGTCGATACCTTTGCGGAAAGAAATCACCCACGTCGAGCCCAACACTCAACCATCCATGCATGAGCATTTTCCATCCGCAAGCGGCCGCCAAGCCCATACACGTGCCGAGCAGTCAGGCTCTCGAAGGTGAGCTCCAAGGCCACGCTGAGTACATGAGAAAGAACAACCTCCCAATGATGCGGAAGTGGACAGCATTCGAAGTAGAGAGCCGCCAGGAGGACGAGCACCATAGAAGACAAACACGTGGTCTCAGAAAGTCTGTGGACGAATTTGCTCGTGATCGACGGCGTGACCGTGATAATATAAACATGTACAAACAGGCATGGGTAACCGAGACAGATCTGTTGCACTTTCGGTCTGTTGCGCTTTCCCGTTTTTTAACCATCGTATACGGCGATAACACCCTACTCCTCGTCCCACAAAATCTCTTACGGTTCGTAGCTACAGTGTATTTCAATGGCACAACCTTGCCACGAAGTTCTCGACATGACCCAGGGAGCGAACCCCGCGAGTACGTAAACTGTTGCTTAGGCCTCATCGGCCTCATCTTTGAAGTATTCCTAACAGCTATACCAGGTAATATGGGTCCCTTCAACGCATTTCAGGATGGAGGACAGCCAGAATTTGCCGACAACTCAATTCCTCTCTTCAAATTGTATCGCAAGATGGTAGAGGATGAAGACAACAAGATTGCTGACCGCTGGCAAAAAACAGCCGACGGCATCCTCGTCTTCGTGAGCCTGAACATTCCTTCTCTCATTATTTCGCAAACAAGCTGAAAACTACAGACCGGATTATTCTCGGCTTCCGTCGCCGCATTGCTTGCACTCACTGTCCCTGCCCTAAACCCAAATTCCCAGGATACCTCAGCATTCTATCTCGAGAATATTTATATTCTTTTTGCTGCTAATGGCAATGCATCTCGACCATCCACCCCTGTCGCTCCAGCTATACCACCACCATTCTCTCCACCTAAATACATCGTCTTGGTGAACGCACTCTGGTTCTTGAGCTTAGTTATCAGCCTTACCTGCGCTATGCTAGCGACGATGCAACAGCAATGGGCCCGTCGATATATCCGTATCACTCAACGGCCACAACACAGTTCGCACCAGGAGGCGCGGATGCGTGCTTTCTTTGCAAATGGCGCTGAAGAATTGCGATTTTCCTTGGTGGTCGAAGCGATACCCACCCTGATACATGTGTCCCTGTTCCTATTCTTTGCCGGCCTTCTCGTATATCTTTCCAATGTTAATCACACCGTCTTCCGAGCCGTATTTTGGTGGGTCATGGTTTCTGTGGCTGCATATTTGATCATCACGATCATGCCAATTCTGCGGTTGGACAGCCCATACTACTCCCCACTCTCTTCGCTGGTCTATCGGATTTGTGCTGGCATCGTGGTCTTAGTCCTATCCATCCTCTACATTTTTGCTCTCTTTTTCAACGTTTGCTTGGACCACAATCGCATTAATAACCTAGGTGACGACTATATCAGAAAGTGCTCAGGTGTTGACAAGACGGCAGAGGAATTTGTTCAGGGATCGTCACCGGAGATTGATGGACTGATTCTGAAGGGGACAATTGAAGGCCTTGCTGGGCATCGTGACCTTGAGATGGATCAGGTTTTCAATTGCATCCTGGGCTTCTATATGTCGAACAGAGAGGTGGTCAAGGATCCACCACGTAGTTTCGCCAGCTTGGACTTTCCGAAATTTTCTTCGGCTTTGATGGAATTCTTGAAGAGCACGTGGTCATCGAATTTGGCCTCCGAGTCCGACAAAATACAACAAATCGTCGTGTGGGTGGAGGTCGTCGATACGAATCGCCTTCTTCATCCTGCCTTGTCCGTCATTTCGGGGATCTTGAAACAGAAAGAGCATGTGCTACGATCGGCTGAACTGGGGCATTCTCTGCAAAGGCTACGCAGCAGAACGGACCAGACGATTGGTCTTTGCGCACAGGGCATCATTGCTGGCATCATTGCGAACGTGCGGGGAGATGACGACCGTTGGATGGCGCTTGCTGCGAACTATTTGAGCAAATCGGAAAACGACATCCGGGGTTACCTGGCACACAGCCAAGATACCCTGAAACTTGCCAATTTGATCCACATCACCTATCGGATCTTCGAATCGCATTCCGACATCAAATTCGAAAGCCTATTTGATATTAGGAACATCCTAAAATCACTTTCCAGGTTCAATATACGAAATACTCCCCCTGAACTGCAGCTCAACTTTTGTGCATTGTGGAACGAAGTCGTTCGGGAAGAGAAGAAAAGCAGCAAATTCAACGTTCTCGTTGACGTCCTCATCGGGATTCGTCATCTTTTCCTTGATCTCCATAAAGATACAGATGCTGAGCCAACATCTTACTCCGCTTCCATGGAGGATAACGCCTTCATTACCACCGCACCGTATCCCATGTGCCACCTCTCAGACCATACTCCCAACACTACATCACCTGGTGCCCTTCTCCTACCCGCACCAAACCTCGCCCATATCTCCTCCTCGCCATCTGGTGATGTCTACCCTATGCCACAACCCACTATTCTAGACGCAACATTGTCCCCTCCTGTCGAATCTCCCGTTCCTGTATTTGAAATGCAACAAATCGCAGATAGTTCGTCTATGGCGAACACCGTCTATCCGCCCACCCTAAGCGGTGGTATTACTCAACCACACAATGAAGGGACGATAGGCACTACCATAATGCCAGCCCCTAGCGGCCCTCGTACAGGAGATTCTCATTCAACCTCGGGACCCTCTCTGAATCAATCCGACCCTCCCCCTAGTGGATCAGTATTTTCATACCCAAATGCTGTTTCCTCCCTTATGCCCACGCCGGTAATCTCCTTTCCAGATCCCAGTGCAATTATCGGAATGAATTACGATATCAAGGACACGAGCACTCCAAGTCAGCTGGAGCCCTCCTACCTTCGCCAGTCAGGGTCAGGACAATCAGCGCCTAGTGCTCTTACAACCGTTCCGGGACGTGAAGATGTCGATCTTTCGCAGAATTCATCGTAGGCCGCAGTCATCATTAGTCGATTCTCGTTGTAGTTGGTAGGCCCGACGTTCCTCTAGATCGCCCTGCGACGAGCTGTGCCGACGATTCAGCGTGCGCGGCTTCGAAGCTACGCCATTCTCTTGTACACCCTCGGACGTGTGGCCATTCTTGCCCCATATATCCTGCTCTCTTCTTGATCTGTTATCGATTCTCTACTGATCGGTTTCAGTTTATTTGAATATCACAAATTAAATTTGTCCATATTTTGACTTTGACAACACCTTGCGTACAAATACAACTTAAGGACCTTTAGAGGGAACACCATCTCAGAGAGTTACCCCGCGCAGAGTCCTGTATTCAATTCACTCGTATGATACTGTTCGCCCAGCCGGAGCGATCCGAGCCCATAAATCGGCTTTTTAATGCAAGACCGTCGGCGAGAAGTGCATTTAACAATTTACCGCTCGTCGCGAGCGCCCTCTGGCGCGCGCTAGTTCGTCCCTAATACATATGGCGCTCGGCATGGTCTTGGCAGCGCTCGGCGTGGGTACAACTTAGACAACGATGAGCCTCGTGCTGATTGTGCACGATCGGGCGCGCGATCAAATGCATACAGAAGTGGGAAAAGGCACTGAAATGACACATATGTTATCTCCATCAGAACAGTCCAGCGCCCTTATTACGGGATGAACGCGCGACGGGTTGCTTCGTTGACCTAGTCTTATATCTGGCGAATTGCGCTTTCCCCCAACACCTTGCCACTCGACCCAGTCGACCTCTTCTTTGGACCTGTGACAATCCATCGCACGTAAATATCTAAATGGACAACCCGCTTGAACAAGTCCTCGACATGGGCCAGGGAACAAACCCTGCAGGTATGATACTTTCCCCTTGTCCTTGTCCTTGCAAATTTCATCAACGAGTATGCCAGTTGACTCTTTGGATAAGAAACTGGATAAGAAAGGGAACCAATTTGTTGATAGCTCAACTCCTCTCTTCGAACATTATCACCAGATGGTAAAGGACGAAGACGAAAAGATGGTTGATCGCTGGCAAAAGAGTGCTGATGGCATCCTCATCTTCGTGAGTCAGGGTCTTACTTTTTCACATTTCCTTTGCCCTCAAGTCGAAATTCTAGACCGGATTATTCTCTGCTGCAGTGGCTGCATTGCTTGCTCTGACTGTCCCCGATCTCAAGAAAGACTCGACGGCTACCTCGGCCTCGGCATTATACCTCGAGAATATGTTACAGCTTTTCGCCGAAAACTTATCTAGGCCATCCGCCCCCACCATTCTGGCTAAACCAAATTCCTTCTCTCCGCCGACTTACATCGTTTGGGTGAACACACTCTGGTTCCTAAGCTTAGTTGTCAGTCTTACTTGCGCGATGCTGGCGACTATGCAACAGCAATGGGCACGTCGATACCTCCGCATCACTCAACAACCACAGTACAGTCCACAACACGCAGCCCGAATGCGTGCATACTTTGCGAATGGCGTCAAGACGATGGGCGTACCTTGGGTGGTTGAAATGATACCTGCCCTGATACACTTTTCCCTATTCCTATTTTTTTCCGGCCTTCTCATATATCTCTTCAACATCAACCACACCGTCTTTTGTGCTGTGGTTTGGTGGGTTTCACTATCAATAGCAACGTACTTGCTCATCACGATCATGCCGATTCTTCGGCTGGACTCGCCATACTGCTCACCGATGTCTTCACTGATCTATCGGACTTGTGGCGGCATCTTGGCTGCACTACTCTACATTCCTCTAACCCTTACTTCTTGTTTTAACGTTTGGTCAAAGTCCATGGGCAATGCGTGCTGGACGTGTTTCACAATGTGGTCAAAGGGCATTGTGAAGGTTGCAGAGGCCTTTATTCAGGAATCGCCACCGGAGATCGATGGCTTTATCCTCAAGGGAATAGTTGAAGGGCTGGATGGGCGTCGCGAGTCCGAGGTGGATCAGATTTTCAAGCATATTCTTGACTTTTATGATTCGAAAGTGGTCAGGGATCCCCAGCAGAGTTTTGCCGCACTGGAGTCGCAGAAGTTTTCTTCGGCTTTGGTGGCATCCTTGGGGCGTTCTTGGTCAGCTGATTCGATCTCTGATGAGGACATGTTACAACAACTCGCCAGATGGGTTCATATCATTGATAAGAGTCAGCTAACTACTCCTGCTTTGTCGGTCATCTATTATATCTTGACGAGGCGTCGACGGTATTTGCTACAAGCCTTGGACTCTGGGCTAGGGAAATACCTGTTGAAGGGACCCCCAGGCCATAGATTAATTGAGCCGATTGGTTTGTGTGCACACGGCATCATCGCTGGGATCCTTGTGACATCGATAGAAAGACCTGCTTATTTCATTACGCTTGCCGCGGAACATTTAGGAAGACCAGAAAACGAGATTCGAGGGTACCTCGCACTGCCAAATGGCGAAGACAACCTCGGGCTTGACAATCTAATCCAGATCACCCGCCAGATGTTCGACTCGCGTTCGGGCATCAAACTGCACAGCATATTCGAAATCATCAATATTCTGGGAAGACTTTCCGAATTTGACATACGGAACGCCCATCCTGGACTGCGGCACGAATTCTGTGCCTTGTGGAACCAAATCGTTCGAGAAGCCCGGAAAGGCCACTGGTACCAGCCTTGCATTCCTGTCGAGATTCTCGTAGGGATTCGCCATCTTTACATCGATCTGCACAGAGACACCGGTGCGGAACCGAAAGCGTTTGATCCTTCCACCGCCGATAGCGCTCCTATTTTGCAATATTCGTCATCGTATCCTCTGTGCAACGTTCCAGAACATGCCCTTCACCCTTCCACAGATGCATTCTTCCTCCCCGCACCATTTCTACCCCGTCCGCCGGACGAACCACCATCTGGTCCGGATGAGAAATCATCCTCTCCTCTCTCTCCTGAACTCGGCGAGCCTCCTGCACCTTCACAGGCTGAATCGGCCGACCCCCCGTCCGGGCCAGCTTCTCCAACTACCGTGTTCTCACGCATACATCCGCGAGCGGGCGCTAGTGGTGTTGTAACCAGTGCGATCGGGATACCCGACGACACTCAAGACAGGAGTGTTCCTAGTCAACTGGAACTCTCCGCTCTAAGCGGTATAGCTACAGCCACTTTAGGACGTGATGATCTTGCTCCTCCGGGAAATCAACGTCCAGGTTGATTAAGACCGTTCTTTTTCTGAACTCTCCATAAAGTGACAATCTTCTTTGTACTTGTACTGTAACTGTTTTTACCCTCTGCACTTGCCATGTGTACGTATAGTCCCCGCCCTTACTTTTTTATACCCTGCTTCCGTTTATTTCGATGGACGGCTCAGCTTAAATGTTCTACTTTGTGATTTTGGATATGTCATGAAATTGTACATATCGCCATCCGGGACTACGTCATGTCTCTTAACTTCGATCCTAATTTCCATTGTTCGACGCCTCTCACCCTATACACCTCCCCTGGTTGACTGCGTAACGTACTTTTCGAGCCCATGGTTAAGAAGCTTTTCCATACAAGACTGTCGATCTGATTTACCAATTTGCAGTTCTGATCGGCCGCCGCCTCTGTCGGAAATTTCCTTGAACCATTTTAATGCATTTTAATGCCATTAACATGCAAAATTCACACGGACCATTAAAATTGTGCAGGAAGATCTGACAATGCTGACAATACCATTACAATGCCATTACAATGCCTATAATTCATTATAATGAGAACACTCATATTACAGACCATTTTCATGCAAACGTTGACAATTTTAATGAGAGCGTTCATATTACAGACCATTTACATGCAAACGTTTATATTTTAATGAGAGCGTTCATATTACAGACCATTTACATGCAAACATTGACATTTTAATGAGAATGTTCATATTACAGACCATTTACATGCAAACGTCGACATTTTAATGAGAGCGTTTAACATTTTAATGAGAGCGTTTAACATTTTAATGAGAGCGTTTAACATTTTAATGAGAACGTTCATATTTCAGACCATTTCAGTGACATGGTTCCTTTATAATCCATTTTATGTGAATTGTCTGCATTTTAACAAAACTACATATACATAGTATGTATTTGACAATGCTACTGTGGCAGATCCAATGCTACCACACCAAATTCAATGCCGCTGCATCGAATCCAATGCTGATAACTCACCTATGATTGTGGTCGTTGTGGTTTTTGTGGTAGTCGTCGTCACCCCAGTGTTTGTGGTCATGATCGTGGTCGGCCCAGTACTGTTGTCATCATTGCCATCGTTGCTGCAGTGTCATCATTGTCGCGGTGGTCATTGCCATCACAGTAGTCCTATGGATGAAAGCGAACATAGTTGTGAGAGGGCAACATCGATAGGGTCAGGGGTATGCAGGCCTTGCCTTAGAGTCTGGATCAATCTCACCATGCTGTAAGTGGCACACATTATCAGCAGCATTGGCACATACCTCTCCTGGACCTGCTACTAGACCGAGCTCTTCATTTTCCTTGGCTTCGGCCTCATCTAACAATTTCTGATATTGCTCAAGACATTGAATAGCGGCGCTGTCATGTTTAAGGTTGATGTGTCGTTCGTTCAAGCGGGGTCGAATTGTTTATAGCAACAATTAGGCTTCAGTTAAGTTGTAGCACTTAAGAGCTTCGTGAAGGGAGTTCACAAGAGAATTCAAGGAGACAATAAAAGAACGCTTTTATTGTGTAGAGAGTGGTACAAGAGGTAAAAGGGAGGAAAGGGAGAGGAGAGTAGTGGGGAAAGCCTTGATTGTACTCGAAGAGAACAAGCTTAGGGCTTTACTGTACAGAAAGGAGTCCTTATATACTAGAAAGCCAGTCAGGTATTGTACTAGGAACGAGTCAGTAACGAATCTAAGAAAAGAAACTAGGAATGAGTCAAAGAGATCTAAGAACTAAGGTATTAGGATCACAGTCCGCAGTCTTACAGTAACGAGTCAAGAAAGAGAAAAGGGAAATGAGGAGCGCAGTCCGCAGTTGCACAGTCCAAGTACAACAACTAGTGGAAGCACAGTCCACTTACTAGTAGTCCTTGTATTAGGGGCTGTGTCCTTGGGTCACGTGGTTTTGAGGCAGTGTTTATCATGTGATCATGAGGCTGTGTAGTCACATGATGAAGTCACATGGTCTTGAGTCACGTGTTCTAAGGGGTCTTCAAGAAAAGAGGAAAAAGAGTCAGAAATTCAGGGAAAAAGAGAGAAAAAGCGTTAGGGGTAAGGGCAATTCGTGACAGGCGCAGCCAACATGGGGGTGATTGTCCACCATTGTGTAGGTATAAGCTTAGCCAGGTGGAGTAACTTCTCATCTTCCTCCTACGAGCATGGATTGGTGAGCTGAGGACATGACGGAGCACAAAGTGCACGCACCTTTGACCACTTGGTCTTTTTAATAGAGGGGTCCAACCACTCATACCGCACTGGTGAGCTCGGGCAGAACTGATTCCCGAGGGAGGGATAGAGGAGAGGAGAGGAGAGGAGAGGAGAGGAGAGGAGAGGAGAGGAGAGGGTGTTGTCAAGGAAAACCGAACTGGCCAGAGAATGAGTGCGGCCGGGCCAGAGAAGTCATAACTGAGAAGAGAGAAGAGAGGAAATCAGAAGTGAAAGAGAAAATATGAGCGCACGCATTTGAGTTTCGAGACAACCTGGAGCTGCTTGCTTCAATTGCCTGCTCTACCCAGTAAGAGTACTGTCCAGAGAGGGAGAGGCTGTGTGGCGTCGGCGGTGTAGTATATGATGAAGCGATGATCTAAGTAAAAGGAGTAGTAAAGAGTGGTGAAGTTACGGGGCATATGATACTATAAGCAACCGGTGAAGTCTTGTCACCGGATTCCAGTCGGTTTGGCCAGGTGGGGTCGTACGCGTTGAGGAGCAAGTGCTGAGCAGGAGAGACGGCTCAGAATGGCATGTGGACGCTTCCGGAACGGGGTTCCAAGCTCAGCCTGAAGGCTTGCCTTACACCAGTGAGCCTTGTGTCGATGAAGAAAGCGTTGGACGTGTTGAAAGAGGTGTTGGTTAGGGTTAAGTTGTTTGAAAACGCGGCAAGTTGAAAACACGGCAAGTTGAAAACATGGCAAGTTGAAAACACGGCACATTCCTTGCATTACAAAAAATGTCCAAGAACGGTAAGTCATTTGTAATCGTATTTGTAACATCTAATCTAATCTACTAAGGCTCCAAAGTCTAATTAAGTAGGCCTCGCCTTAACACGCTGTGCATGTATATTACGCTTGGGCTTGGATGCTGAGGGACTTGAGCCTTCAAGTGGCACTTCATTGGTATCCATTGGCTGCTGATCACTTGGATCTGGTGGTGGCGTTAAGAAAGCTGCCCTTGGCAGTGATAGCCTGCGAGAAGGCGGCCACATACTTGAAGTTGAATGACTGCTCAGGACAGAGTGCTGGTTAAGATTGAATTGAAGTTGGGATGTGGCTGTAGGTACAATGGAATGAACAGATACGGATGCTTAACATTGGGTTGTTAGCTCATTGACTGTCATGATTAGTGTTGCAGCAGCTCCGGAGCCGAGTCGAGCCAGAGCCGAGCTGCATTTAAGCCTCATCCAGGCTTATCAAAATAAGCCAAGCCATGGCTAATTGCATGCTTATCCGGCACAAGCTCAAAGCTTAAACCATTAAGCTGGGCATATAAGCCAGCTTATCAGACACATAAGCCAGCTAAACCGGACAAATAAGCCGGG
>QFEA01000050.1:4384-15929 GCA_003315975.1 Lactifluus echinatus | reverse complement strand
GCTATCCTCGAAGACAATCGTGCCATGCTTGTCCACAATCTTCATGCCTTCACCCTCTGGACGTGCCACCTTGCGGAATTGTGCGGTGAGCTGCGCAGTCTCCAGCGCGTATTGTCCCAATTCGGGGTGCATGTCAAGCGAACCTCCCTGTTCGCGAGAAGATGATGAGGGCTCGCGCTCAAAGACGGTCACTGTAACTCCATGCAGCTGGAGCACACGGGCTAGAACTAGACCACCAAGTCCGGCGCCGATGACAGCAATCGAGAACGGATGTTCGGAACACATGAAGAGCCAAACGGGGGTGCAAAAAACAAAATTAGCGAGAGAGCGCTGTAGTCCGAGAGTGATTATGAAAATTGTTGAAATTGAACGTCATACTTGTCGGAACTTACTGGCTTGTCGTGGACTTGACACTGAAGACCTCTCCTCAAGGTTAGTGATGTGATTGTGAAGTGAAACACGGAGTGGACCCATTCTGGCATCAACGCTTACTAACACTTATCACGTAAAGAAAAGGTATTCATATCACATGATCCCGTTTTGCTCGGCCCTTGCAGTGAGCAGTGATGTCATGGATTTCGTGTTTGCGGTTTGCGGTATTCCATTCTATTTCTTCTCTTCTTAAGGAAAACATGTCGCAATGGGGCTGTAGCCGATTGTTACTACATCACTTGAACCCTTTTTTCTTCTACGGTATTTGTGGCGTTGACTACTAGCTCAGTTGCGGTGAGACACCTCAAAGGTGGAAACGATGGGACGATCACGCGGACAGAGTGATTAGTGCTTAATTGTACTGCCGTGCAGGTGCCACCCATTAAGTCGCCGTTGATTATCATACGCATACGCGCGCGCCGATATATATCACTCAACCAGCAGCGTGGTATTGGCTTTATGTGATGTGAACAGGACAGGGAACCCTCCTGATTGTGCTTCCCAAAAGCTTCCCTTCCGTTCCGACGCCCCGACGCCCCCGGCCGAGGCGCGGAACCCGCAAGCCGATCAGGAGCCTCAAAAATGGCAAGTTCTGCTTCGATGCCCGAATCGTCGCGATATTCTAGACTGTTCCTTCTAGACAGTAGTCCATCCCGCAAGCCCGATTTTTGCGTGGGTAATCGCAATTCGAAGACGTCATTACTTCTGAGCTCCTTAGGCTGGCTTGACCGTGATCAACGTTATCAGCCCCTAAGGAGTTCTCACCATACGCCGTAGAAGTGTTCCACTTGCCTTTTTCCCAGGACAACGGCGTTCCCTTCAAAGTCGTAAGCGACCTCCTTGCTGGGCTCCATTTATGTTTCTTTGGGCCGTGCTTGCCTCTCAGGGTTAGTATCCAAACTCAAGTCGCCGTCCTCCGGTACTATGAAGCAAGTCAGAGTTGGCGCTTCGGGGCGTCCGCCAGCGTCAATCACGCATACAGACTCAAAGACCAAAGAAAGGATTATGATCATCACGGCAACTTTGCTCCGCCGTGCAAATTCATAAATACCGCATGTTGCGGTGCATATACGTTTCTCACGTTTACCGGTCTCCTACACACCCAGCCTCGTACCTAGCGCATATGATGGACCAACCACATCGCGTCCGCGACTTTGACAAAGGTTCTGACCATCATGCTCGTCGTCATCATAGGTCGTCGTACAGTGCCACCTTTCGACACCCTTCCCACGCATTAGATATACCAACTCCTGCTCGCGATTCGTCGAGGCAAGCAAGCCTTCGATTGGATTTCCTGATTATTGGCGGCGGTCTGTTTCATGTATTAGATACCGTATTACTTCCAACCGACATGCTCATTCGCTAGGAATCGCCGGACTTGCTGCAGCGTACGCACTGGCGGCGTCGGGCCACCACGTCCGGGTACTTGAGCAAGCGCGGAGTTTTCAACACCGACCAGGGGGCATAAGGCTACCTCCCAACGCGACCAGAATTTTATCATACTGGGGAGTCCAGAAGGAGCTGGTGCAAAGAGCCTCGATGGCCACGACGTCTTCTATCTTGGACAGTGAGTGTCCTGGCATCTGTGATCCTTTCATTGGCCCCATGCCTATCGTAGACTGGACAATTGCTGACCAGGCCGGGTTTTTTGCGGCTAACAGTGAAGACGGGCAGGCCGATCGGCCAATCGGCATGGCAAAGTTGCCTCATCGAGGAGATGGGTGCACCATATCTTACGATGAATGTAAGTCCATCGTGCTGGCATGCTCCACAAATCCGATTCTAAATTTCGTGGTGTTCAGCATGTGGACCTAGTTCGAATCCTTCATGGCCTCGCTTCGTCCGCAGGAGCGCGCATAACCTTTGGCGCAATTGTCGAATCGGTGGAACCCGCGCCCGAAGCTCCGCCTGAAATTTGTACAACAAGCACCTCTATCGCCGGAACTTGTTCGTCCACGTTGCGACCCACTGTGAGGCTCAAGACTGGTGAGACTCTCCATGCGGACGTCATCATTGGTGCGGATGGCATGCGGAGTATCGTTCGCCACGTGGTTTCGGATGACGCTGAAGAGCCAGAAGCGAGATCAATTGGGTCAAGCACGTACTTGGGAAGCGTGCCAATGTCTGAAGTTCGCAGGTGTGGCCCGTTGAAACAACTTGCAGACGTCGGTTGGCCCGTCTGGATTGGAGATGGACATGTTGTACTTAGTACGTTGAGCCTATTCACTCAGGCTCTACGATCTGGGGGCGACGATTCCCGCGTGTGCCGTGAATTTTCTCTATGCAACCCGTTACTGATTGAATATTCCCGGAACCTAGGCTATCCCGTCGTGAGTCCGTGTGGATTCCGGGAGTGGATATTAGCTAATGGTTCCCGGGCCTTTTTCAGAGACGACATGAAGAACTTGCTATCCACGTATGGTGGAATGATTGCAATGCGTCCGCAACAGTCTCGGGGGAAGATGAACCTGACAGCTGGGAACCAACCAGCTCATTAAGTTCGATACGATACAAGGAAGGGCAGATGGATTCAAGGTAAGCCGTGGATTCCGCGGTGCCGTGTAATAGCAAAACTTTAATTACCCGACCTGTGCAGGTTGCGTTTCTTGCTGGACAAAACGGGTCCCGTTATTCGCCAATCGTGGGTTGTGCTACATCCGCCTGATAGTTGGGTAGACGATTCGGAGAGCATCATACTCATCGGCGAGGCGGCGCATCCGCAAGGTGTATGTGCCTGCACAGCTTTTCTCGTTCTCCCTTATATATCTTTCGTCTAATTTTCACAACTGCACGCTAGCCTGGTACGACTTATGGCTGCAGTCTGGCGCTTGAGGACGCTGCCATCCTTGGCACGCTGTTCTCGCGCCTACGAAGCATGGAGCAGGTCTCCACGCTTCTGTATGCATACCAGGACCTGCGAAAACCCCGCGCGGATGCGGTGGTGGCACTGGAGCAGCAAAATGCGCAGGTGGCGTTCTCCACCCCGCCCCAGATCCGGGACGGATTAATCCGCTTGACCGCGGTCTCTACCGACGCGCCTGATCAACCGCCCGGATGCGGTCCGACAGACGTTGAACTCGCGGAGATCGCGGAGGTGTGGGGTTACTACGCGATTGATGCCGCAGATGAGTGGTGGGTGGAGTGGGGCATGCTACGCGAGCGGTCAATGCTGAGGAATTAGAGCCGGGCTATAGACAGACTCTGCCAGCATGGGTCTGAGCCCAACACCCATAGCCGGAGCTAAGTTTTTTTTTTAGAAGAGGACTCTCGGGTGGGTCGGAAACTCGGCCCTCGCAGGTTGCTTCGGAGTTGATAGAGTCGCGACGCCTGTGTCTGCTGTGATCCACCCGCATTCCCCATCTTGTCGGGCGGGCGGAGCCTTATTGTTCCCGTCTCTTGCCTATCTGTGATTCGTGCAGCTGGAGTTAATCATTGCTTGGCAGACACTGGACGACATGTGTTCATACATGGCACTGGGACATACATGCATTCATCATTCGTTCTGCGCCCCAAATGCGCTGCCATATCAGGTGTGCTGGTGAATTGTTTTCCCTACTTCGGATCAGCAATTGCGATGATTGGCGCGACTCGTACACTCGTTTTGCTCAACCAGGACATCGGGCGTGCGAAAAGGTGAGACGTCGCGCAGGATAGAATCGATAAATCGGACAAGCGGCCGCCCATCTACGATCACTGTGTTTCATGGTGTGCACCCGGCGGCTGACGGCGCACGATCCTGGCCCGCAAGCAAGCTTCTGCAAGAGTGTACAGTACAGTATGGTCGACCATGTGGTCGCCTGTCACCTTAACCGCCGGTCTTCTTGCTTTCAGGTCTAGTCTTGACCCCCACAACATTGACACACGCCTTCCCTGTTGTCGTCCCCTCGTGCCTTTCATGTGATGAAACGTCTGTTCCTGCCATTGCGGCATAAGTCGTACGGGCCAATATACGTACCATACTGGAAGAAGCGGCCATCTCCGTTATAGCCCAGCTCGTGAATTGTCCTCCACAACGCCACATGTCACTAATGATTCCGAAGGTATTCCATCCACCATTCCTCGAATCCACCTGTCCCAAGTCCACCTTCGACACCCAAGTCCTCTGTCTCACGCAGATATAACTGCGTATTGCGAGGGCGAGGAGTCGACCCTTGTTCCAGAAATGGCAAGAGAAAAGGAAGCGATACCCACGTATATATCAAATCAGATCATTCAATTCAGATATAAGATAAATGCCGTGTTATGTCGTACCTGGGGGCGGTGGACCAGCATCTGGGGTGATGTGCATATGCGGAAGGCCGAGGATGCGAGCAAATATGAGGCACATCTCGTATTTCGTGAACGGCTCTTCAGCTGAGTAGTGGATCACTGGGGGCAGCAGTGCAGTCTTTGGTCTTTCTGGTCGATGCAAGAAAAACATTTGTGTCCATGAGATGGGGGAGAGTTGGACGAGGAAGAGACAAACGTGCTTACCAGCGAGGCGAACGAGAAAGCTGGCAATGTCGAGCACGTTGGTGGGGAATCGCGTCTGGTAGTGGTCCATCGTGTACTGCTTGCCTGACTGATCTCGGACGACGTCGACTAGGATATTAACGGCCGAATCTGCATTTGACGTAGCCGGGCCATATCTGCGACATGTAATGATGCAGGATACAATGAGGGTGTCCAATGGTGTTTCAGCTGCAATGCAGTGGAAGGATTGAAGAGACGCACAGGACGGGTACGCGCAACACGGCCACGCAAGCACCTTCGATGCCCAGCACGCCAAGCTCGGCGTCACGCTTTGTGATGCCATACTCATTGAGTGGATTCGGTTGTGCCGAAGGGACATAGGGCGGCGAGGTCCCATCAAAGACATAGTCTTGACACCAAACGAGTCAGTCCGATTGATGGTTGAATGACGAGACAAGCGGTAGATGTACCAGTGGAGATGAAAATGAGGGTGAATCCGACTTCCTTGGCGAGTGTAGCGAGATGTACGGGGATGTCGATGTTCAGCTATTGAAAAAAAAAAAAGTGAATGTGTAGAGAGGGATGCGGGTGAGACGATCGGTGGGCCGATGGTAGGACAAAATGGAACCTTTCGAGTGCCTTCTGGATCCTGCGCCGCACAACACAATCAGAGTCAAGATGGTTTGACACAGGTACTTGTTCAGACGGCGAGAAGACGTCTCGTACCTTCTCGACAACATCAGGTTTGCGCTCTGCCGCGCAGTGTATCACCCCTGCAGAGGAACCACCGCAAAAACAAACTTTAGTTCACTCGGATCTTCTGATGTTGGCAACCGCGGCCGATGGGGGTTCACGGGCGTAGGACATGGCCTCACTAACGAGCGAATACGGAGGGGCAGAAGATGCCACAACCATGACAGGCCTAACCATTCGCCGCGGGCTCGTAGCCCCCCCGAGTTCCCCGATTTATGGCACGATGCACTCACAATTGGGTTTGGTGTCTCGGATAAACGTGGACACATCATCCGAGTTGAGAAGATTCAGTTTTCGAAGATTGCGACTCCCTCCTGCGCGTGAATTTGCGAGGCCGACGACGACGTGACCGGCGTCTGCCCGCGCAAATGCGTCGAACACGGCAGTTCCGAGGAGACCGGATGCTCCTGGAGCGATTTCAAGATTCCTTGGTTAGATGAGCCATCTTCCATAGCTCACCTGTTACAACGACCTTCATTTTGTTGACACCTTCAGTTGGTCTGGGTGACAGCTTGAATCACGCCCGAACTGATGATAATTGTAACCAAAAGCAGGATATAGTTTTAGTTTAAGATCTGTCCTTGTGATTTTAATCAACGCAAGATGAATGAATTAATTCAATCGCTATCACCGTACTAGCGTAGCTACTCAGCACACCCACACACTTCCTCTCCCTCTTTCTTTACAGAATCTTCTCAAGCTCGAACGCACATAATTCGTACAGTAAAGTTTGACACATTATCAACAAGTAATCGCTGATACGATAAGACACAAGACCACAGGCCATCGATATGTATCTTACAAGAGGCCGAGATCGAAGCAAGGTCCCACCTAGGCACGCATGGCGCTGCGGATGTCGTCGCCGCCCACTTTTTTGAACGGTACAGACGCACTGGGGGCAGTCTGTTCGAAAGGAGAGTATAAGTGAACACTGCGGTACCAAGCGAAAGAATCAAACACTTATTTCCAACGCAGGTGCCGGTTGTGGATCATGCGCAGGCTCGAGATCGTTGGCGGCCGGCGCGCTCTGGTGCTTGAATTGCGTCGGCTTGGTATGGGCTTGGGTCCGTTCCTGCGCTTGCTCTTGCTCTTGCTCTTGCTCGGGCGGATCAAAGTATTCTGGGGGGCATGACAATGATAAGGTTTAGTGGGCAGATTAAAAGTGAAGGGATTAAAGGTACGGCTGCGTTGTTGGCTGTCAGGAATGCCGCCAGCATTTCCGCCCGCTATCGAGCATGCACCCATGGGTTGGTGATCCTCAAGTGGAGGTGACTGGGTGCCCCCAGCGGTCGTCATTCTGATATTGGTTCGAGACATCGTTGTGGTTGTGGTTGTGGTTGTGGGTTGTGGTTAGTGGTCATAATACGACGACGACGACAGTACGTCATTGTTGCCCCTGTCGCGGGCCGCTTGATCCTGCTTGATCCACCATGCAACATCAACATCAGCAGCAATCCCAGTCACAACAGACTCGACCACGTCTTGCACCTGCACCTACGCGCAAGACGTCATTCAGTTTGCCACGATCGGTCTCTGTTGCACCTCCTATCGCCTTAACCGCATCGCAGATTGCGGGGACCAAACCCGCTGCCACGCAGCGCACCTCGAAGACGCACCAAAAGCTCGTCGAGCTCCCGTCCGATCCACAGACCCGCCCCCTCCAACCAGAAGGCGAAGATGATGGTGTACATGGCTATGAGACGGACACCGGGGTGCGCATGCGCGAGCACAAGAGCGCTGGAGAGCGCATGACCAAGGCTGAACGCCGCCGCGCAGGCTGTCGACGGATAACCGCCTACTGTCTCGCAGATGGGTTCCGCATGAAGTTGCTCGCGAACTTTCTCAAGCGCGAGCACAACGTCGTGCCGCGCTCGTTTGACGAGGCGCTCTATGTCGTGCGTGCTACTTTCACCCCTCCGCCCCGTCTCGTACGTCACTCACGGGGACCCGGGCGCTAGATGTATCACCTGCCAATGCTTCCTGGTTACGGACCCGCGGCCAAAGTGCGCTCCTCGGTGCCCGCACCGTCGCACACTCGCCGCCTTACGCGGATGTCTCAGGCGGAGGAGGAAGGCTATACCGGGTCGTATTTTATACCGGGCCGCTCTCCCGAAGATGGCCTCTCGCCCGATGGGTACATTGCCGCGGGCAGCCTGATCAACTCGCCGCCCAAAGACCGGCGTATCCGTGAGGCAGAAGGGAGTGAATTCGAAGGCGAGGAGCGCGAGCGCGGCCTGCTGGCAGAGACACCTGCGCTAGTGCAAGAACCTGCATTCTCCCACCCGCCTGCAGAGGTGAGCGAGCCGGTAACGCCAGTGGTGGTGGGCGACGACACAGCAGAGATCGTATTCTTCAAGTATGGCGTCGCCGTGTTCTTTGGGTTTGATGAGATCGAGGAGCGCGACATTCTCGAGGACGTCCATGGCGCATGCACACTTAAGGGTGCACGCGCAGAGGTAGAGTGGGAGGTCGAGGAGTGTCATTTCGCCGTCAGTAACTCTGAGTGTTCTCTCCTGTGCCCGCCTCATGCCATGTTGCAGTATGATCCAATGATCGTCTATCCTCGCATTTACAATGACTTTTTCAGTGAGTTCTGCTCCATGGGGGTCTGCTTTCCACTTGTGAAGAAATGACACTCACGCTACTGCGCGGACAGCATTCAAATCACCTTCACACCTCCTCACGCTCTCCCTCTCGCACGCCCTCGCACAGTCCACATTGCTAATGCATTACGAATCGCAAGCACACGCGATTCTCCAACACCCGCGCACCCAAGCCCTGCCACGCACGCTTGCGCGCACGGGTAGGCTCGCGCTCTCGCGGCGCGACGCTATGCGACTTACGGGAAAGTTATTCGCGCTGCGCCGTGATGTTGTGCTGGGGCGCAACGTCCTTGATGTGCCGGGCATCTTCTGGGAGGAGGCAAGCTTGCACTCGCTATACGAGGCCGGCAGGGCTTATTTTGAGATCGGGGAGCGCGTCGAAGCGCTCAACGAACGCATCAGTGGAGCGAGTGATCTGGTATGTGTTGCCCTGTTTCACAAACCGATTACACCAGCATTGGCTTCCCCTCATTTTTGTATGTGTGTTGGGTCGTTCTAGCTCGATGCCATACACGAACACCTAAACAACAATGCCATGGAGCGCATCACCTGGATCATTATTGGGTACGTCCGTCGCCTCTTTCTTTCATCATACTCATTCATTGCCTTCTTACATGTCATAGCTTAATTGTCGTAGCCATCCTCGTCGATCTCGTACGTCGCCTTACTTCCTTGCGAACGCAGGTTACGGCTGTTTGTCAACACACTGATATCGTATCATTCATAGGGCGAGATCCTCGCGCGCCTTGTGATACACACGACGGTTCGCGGCGAGAGAAAATTGGCATTTTCTTCGATGGTGTCGGCACTGGTGGCGTAATGAAGGGAAAGGGGACTTAGCTATGGAATACAATGACACACACATTGAAACGCAAACCCAATGCACTCTATAGCTCGACCGCGGAACGATGCCGCGAAGGCCTGTGACCTGTGAACTGGCGGACTAGAATTTGGCCATGATGAATGGACACATCTCTACGGTATATATAAAATTCATCTGTATTATCATCTACAATGCACATTATTATTGGCATAGGGAGAGTGGAACCACGTGCGATGTCGATGTCGACTTGCACGGACCGGCGCTGGCGCTCTCTGCTACAATGTCATAATGTGGTTCAAGGGACTTGAAATGACGTTTGGTCCCAGATTATGAAACGCAGGACCACCCATCAGCGCATCAGCTTCGACACTTCCCTGCTCTTCTGAGTTTGACTTTGTCTTCTCGTTCTCGTCCATTCATTTGCACCCGAGCGTGCACCACTGCAGGTCCTGTCTCGGTTTGACTCGACTCGACTTACATACGAACCAAGAACATGCAGAAAGCTCCAGTGAGGTCATCGCCGTCCCTTTCTCTCCTCCCACTCCAAGACGCGTGCCGTCGAGCATCCGGTGTAATATCGGCATTCTGTCGTAATGTCGTAAGGCCCGTCGGCGTTACAGAACGTCCGGCCGGCGGGCCCCCCCAGGGAGGTCAGGTGAGTTTTGAGTTTATGTGGGACTTGAAGGGGGCCCTCCTTCCTTCCCGTCCAGTGCGAGCCTGTGTACTGTCTAGAATGTGTCGCCTTCCAAGCCCTTGCTGTCAGAAAAGGGCCTCGGCATTACAGCACGATGATACATGCGGAGAGGTCCGGGCGACCTAACCTGTGTTGCGTCCATATAAATCAATGCAAGGGCCTGCCTTCGCATCTCAGATGCAGAGCTGCCTGCCAGTACCACCTGACAGAATATATATGACGTGCACTAACCATTTACTTCATCGCCACCATATCGCTATCGCTATCGCCACACGTGGGGGCTACGGTGGAGTCAAGACTTGATCGTTTAAATGGATGGGCACCCACCCATGGCGTTCTGAATCATGGCTCACCTCCTTTCACCTCCTGTTTTCCCTCGTTTTCTTATATCCTGCAACAACCTTGCGTCGTTGTCAGATCCACTTACGAGCTTGACCGCCTTTTCCTTATCGCTCGCCACGTGCACGGCGCGCTATGCCATGGCCCATCGACTGAGACGGACACGACAATTGCTCACTATCCGTCACGTCAGTACGGCAGCCTCAGCGTGTCTTCGATGTGTCGCTTTCACCCGTCACCATGCCTACATGGTTTAGTTCAGAAGTCTTGACCTCATGGACGTCGCTAAATGCATTGCATGTGTTGGTAACCCCTCGGCGCTACTACCTAGCCATCACAACTGACCACCCGTCGCAATTGAACGCCTCATGGTCAAGGATCTCATACTAAATCGATAAGATAAAAATACGGTACTACAAAGCGAGTGGTATCTAAGTCTACGACCAAAAAGCGTACGCGCGCAAGCATCAACAATCACAATAAATAGGGGGTCAAAGTCTATGCGTGTATGTGCATGCTCAGTTTCAGTATTTACATTTGGCGGCAATGGAGTATATATCGTTCTATTACCGGAGCGTGTAATGGTGAAAGTCCTGGAGGAATTTAAAGAACAAAAAGAAATGTCTGTGGACTTTCGTGAGATAAAGAACTCAGAAAGGGCGCCATCGTCGTAAGACGCCCGCAGAAGGGCTCAAACTATTACTTGCCACCGGATGTTTTGAAGAGAATCAGACCGGCTAGCGCGATTGAGTAGCCTGTATATGGTACAAACAAATAAACTGAATTGAGAAACACCACGGCTTTGAGATAAATGGTGATAGCACATACCGAAGACCTGAAGTGGCGTAATTGGCGAGCCGAATATCAATACAGAGCCTGTGATGAGGAGAATGTCCTGAGAAATAAAACAAGTTAAGGGGTTGATGTCTACAGCCCGGACTAGTTCCAGATGTCTCCACGTACCTTGAACACGCCCGCCAGTGTCAAGATAAGGCCCGAGCCGGCGCCAACGAGGAAGACGGCAGCGATGTTGAGGAGGAACGCGACGGCAGCGTTGGAAATGAGCACGAGGGGGCCAACGCGAGCGAGTTCGTATAACGGGGCGACACCTTCCGTGAATGGGATGATAGCGAGATTGATGAGCGCGCAGACGGGCGCGTAGTAGTGAAGCGAGACGAGCGGGTCCATCTTGAGACCGTGTAGGAGGATTTGGATCATTACCAGACGCGACGCTTCGAACTATGTGCGGCATGGCGGGTCGGTTAACACGCGAGACGTGATACATGACAGGGTACGTACGGCGACGGCTGCGGCTTGGGTAAGGAAGCCAACGAGGTTGAAGCGTAGTTCTCCGCGCGAGGCGATGGCGACGCCAGATGAGATCATGAGAACAATAAGGGCAAGCTTGCGGTTAGGCTCTTGGATACGGAAGGTCCAAGAGATGACGAG
>QFEA01000046.1:2205-19301 GCA_003315975.1 Lactifluus echinatus | reverse complement strand
ATGCGTGTCCAGTGGCGTAGATAAGATCACATGCAGCTTCCCACGCAACTTCAGGGCACCGAACGCACGCCACCAACAATGAACACTCATCCTTTTCCTCACCTCGCCACCAAGCCACACAACGAAGGTCACTGATCGTCCTCACCCCACAAAGGTCGCCGCACGCTCATCGCCTCCATCACACCATCACCACCTAGCGCTTCCAATCAAAACACGTTCCGTCGTCGTAGAATGCTGCGAGACGCCGCTCAGTAGCAGTGGGGGCATCAGTAAGCATGACCTAGATGCATCTTATTCCCACTCTGCCCGTTTATTCCATATTTCACTACCTTTTGTAGGCCTATGCTTGTTCTCATTGCATTTCATCTTCAATCTAGCCAGAGCACCTTGCTGTTTTCATTCTCGATCATCATACTTACTGTGCGCGCGTCGGATGCCGTCGCCTACTTTCACCACCTTTCCTACTTCTTCTTTATTGCTTGCACCTTACTCAGGATCCAGTAAGCACACCTAAAATGTATATAAACTGACGCCTCCTGCCTGTAGGAGTGCAGTATCAATCAGATCACCATCGTAGTCTCGGAATCCAGTCTCTTTCTTTGTTCTCCCTCTCTCGTCTCAGTCTTGCGTGTGTACTTGCGAAGCCTGCTGCTTCCACTCGTCAGCCCGTTGCTCTCTGCGTAGCCTGCTGCTACACCTGCCAGTTCTCATTGCGTCTAGCGTTCCCTTGCCTTGCCATTCATCATCTCACTTCACACACACACACACACACACACACACACACACTCTCTCTCTCTCTCTCTCTCTCTCTCTCTCTCTCTTATCTTATCAAAATACATTCCACTTTACTTGGCAGACAAGCGTACCGCACGCAGCCTACTTACAGCAACAAATTGCCACTAGCCAATTGTTTCCTGCTGGTTGTTTTGGTGGTGACTGCAGCTAACGATCTGACCAACGGTGGTCATGGAGACTTCATTTCTGACTGAAGTATGTCTAGAGCTGAGGTTGAGGGGTGCCAGGACTGGCTGACCCCTAGGCGCCAGGATATCCAAATTCCTGGAGTCGGTTCCAGGACTAACTAACCCCCGGGAGCCAGAAGCAGCGGGCTCCAGGACAGGTGATGACACTGTTATGGGGCTTCCTCAAAGCCTGTGCGATAAAACCAAAGGCGTTACTCATCCTAGAGTCGCCTTGCCTGTGTCTGAACAACACCTCTCCAACCCTCTGTTTAGGGTGAGAGCGTGAGCTGAGTGCTCCCTGAGTTAGTCTAGTAGAACGCTTCCAAGTCCCACTTGGAAGGAATAGGTCTTGCACACAAGATGAGAGCGAACCAGGTGTGTATTCACTAAGTCTCTAGAGGAGACTCAGCTTAAGGATAATACAGCCAGTAAGTACTTCTATATATACTACTGGCTAGGGCAGTGTCCTAGGGTTATAAGGAGATACTATGCAGCCTTCCCTAATGGCTACTTATGAAACGCGGTCACTGATACACATGAAACGTACATGAGACACTACTGAAACATATCAAACCAGGGCTGTGTCCATCACTGATGCCATGCCATCAGTGGCACCGTATGCGCCTATGACAGACACGGTACTAAGACTAGCTGTCCCCTGTACTCACACACCCTTGTCTGCACCAAGTACACTTAATTGACCCTTAAGAGTTGGCATAAAATGAATCCAGGCGGTGATACAAGATCATCTTATCGAGATCGCCAGTCGTCGCCTTTGTGAATTTGTCTTCATCCTGTATGTTGATGTTGAAGAAGGTTCACTAGGGGTCTGTGTTTTTGATATACTGAACAGGGAGAAAGTATAGGCTCGATAGATGGTCATTTCTGGCTGAGTGGTCCACAGTACATTTTAAACATTTTAATCAACTCTCACAGTGTCACGGGCGCATACGGTGCCACTGATGGCATGGCATCAGTGATGGACACAGCCCTAGTATGATGTGTTTCAGTAGTGTTTCATGTGCGTTTCATAGGTATCACTGATTGCGTTTCACAAGTAGCCATTAGGGAAGGCTACGTAGTATCTCCATCCATAACCCTAGGACACTGCCCCGACTAGTAGTATATATAGATGTACTTACTAGCTGTACTACCTTAAGCTGAGTCTCCTCTAGAGACTTAGTGAATACACTCCGGATTCGCTCTCATCTTGTGTGCAAGACCTATTCCTTCCAAGTGGGACTTGGAAGCGTTCTATCAGACTATCTTAGGGAGCACTCAGCTCACGCTCTCACCCTAAACGGAGGGTTAGAGAGGTATTGTTCAGACACAGGCAAGGCGACTCTAAGACGAGTAGCGCCTTTTATTTTATTGCACAGGCTTCGAGGAAGCCCCGTAACATCAGACTCAGCTTAGTTTCCTCTACGTCAGGGAACTAAGGACAAGCAAAACACCATGGCTCCACGGGAGTATATCAAAGAAAGCCCAAAGGAAGGGGCCCCCATCAACACAGTTGCGTTTTATATCAACAAAGAAGACGTCCACTTGCCATTCTCTTGCTGGGCATTCCACGACAGCCACACCATTGCATTAGAGCCATTACACGCAGTACATCTACTAGTATTCAAGGGACGAAAGTGGTACCAAATTCTCATCGACGATAAGAATCACAAGTGCTTTCTAGGCAAAGCATATCCTGAACTCGAAGAGTATAACCAAGAAGGAACATACAAGACGACCGACACTTATCGAGACTTTATCCCAGTATCCAGATTTATTACACCACCCCCCAAAGAAGACACGCCACCGCCAGACGCAACATCAGACGTAGAGACAACCGAATCCTCAGAAGCTATTGACGACACATCCACGAGACCCACAGCCAATATTCCAGAAGAACTGAAGAGAATGTCATCCACCACCACTGTACCAACCCAAGTCATGACTGCCCTAACCAGACCACCGTCACCTGTCCCAGAAATACTCTCTACTGCCCCACAGCGCACTTCCACTTTCACCAGCACATATTTCAACACCCCAGCTGAAAACCTCAAGAAAGTCTTCGGAAGAAAAGACCCCGACCCAAGTAACAACAAGCCACAATGCCCCCACTTCCCCCCACCTCGAGGAGATGGTGGAGGTGGTGGAGGAGGCGGAGGAAATGGAGGAAACGGCGGAGGAGGAGGACCTCTAAACAACCCAAACCCACAAAATCCAGCACCAAACGTCATCATTGCAGGAGACGCGAAAATCATGGGAGCACTCCCAGCCATATTCGATGGAGACAGAGGACAAGCCGACACATTTCTAGATGCCCTCAAAGCCTACTTCCGAGTGAACATGGATGTAGGAGCACTACGCTCTTACATCAAACGAATTGCCATTGCGCTCACCCTCATCCAAGGACCCAAAGTCGAGAATTGGGTTCGAACCATGGGAGAATGGGTCAACCTTCTCTACCCAGACATAGATGACGACGAAGACACCTGGAATCAATTCATAGACGAATTTCAGCAACAGTTCGTAGATACGCAGAAGATCCCACGCGCCCGCATGCACCTACAAGAAATGAGAGTCAAATGGCCTCTCATTGACGAATTCATCCAAGAGTTCGAGCAAAACGTTCACCTCGCCAAATACGAAGCCGGAGATCACGCTGTCACTCAACTATTTCTCAACGCACTCCCTAAGACGGTGCTCGAAGACGTACTGAAACCGCCGATGGTATACACCTACGAAGATATCAAGACCCGAGCCATCAAAAGCATCCGTTCATGTCAAATGATTGATGCCATCTTTCGCAAAAGAGGACCAACCCAACCTCCGCAAACCACTGGACCGCGCCCAAACTCATGGAACAACTGGCAGAACCGCCCTCAGAACTGGAACATGCAGAGGAACCCCAACCCACCACGCTTCCCTCGTCCTAATGCATTTCAGCAACCTTTCGGAGGACAAAGGTCATACAATTCAAGCAATGCGCCTCCTAACATGAGAAACACACCAGTTCCAATGGACGTAGACCGCGCACGAGCCCTAAATAACCACAGAGGGCAAAACAACTACCAAGGACGAGTCGTCCAAACGCCCAATGACCAGAACAAAAGACGCACCCAAGGAGCCTGCTACAATTGCGGCAAAACAGGACATTTTGCACGAGACTGTCACTGTTACGACTTCTTTCTCTGGCTCGCATCCGGGGCCCCGACTGTTTACACATACCGATGGACTAATTACATTACGATTACGGATCCAGGCTGACTGAGCGTTGATTACTGTACATTATTGATACGCTGACTGATGCACTTACTAAGTGCTGACCGAGACCGATTACTGATGCTGACTGAACCCTTAATCAGCATGCTTACTGTACATTAGAACACGCTTACTCATAGGTAGCATGTAGCCCTATATAAGCACTGTATGACGTAGTGAACAGACCCTAAGTCTGTTCTCCTTGTGACAATACCAAGTCGCTTGAACCTCCCTCTGCTTGTACATCCCCTCTCCCTAAGGCCTATTGCCTTAGCCTCGCCCCAGAGACAGACACACCTTTGCTGAGGACGTGACACTCCGTCCAGTAGCAGCTTAGGTCGACACGCGTAGGACTTGCGCGTGACATTAGAACAGACTTCCGATCCTAGCATCAGGAAGCCAAAGAATAACGACCCCAGAGCGGGCCTGATCCCCAGAACGACCCCTACCCCGATTACCCTTTGACACACGATCAGTAGGACCCCACGAAGTACCCCTAGGCCGCATCCCACAACAGAACGGGAAGAACATCGCAGGCTACTTCGCCAAAGGAAGCCCAGGACCCAGAGGTCACACCATCCTGTGGGACGGCTGGTACAGCAGCAGAAAAGGAGAGCCAGTAGCTCTTACCTACAGTCATAACACCTGGTTCCTATTTCGAAAGGAACAGAACCTAGACACAGGGGAATACAACGGAGGAGAAGCATACGAACTCCCAGAACACACAAAGTTTAACCCACACTTAGATCGATTCAAGGGGACGAAACTAACGCAGCAAGTGATACAACCACTGCTCGAAGCACTCCAGGAAGAGAGCACCGAACCGTAGGATGCAGAACCCACAGATCGCGAGGACACTGCGGAAGAAACCCCAGACACTACAGACGACAAGCCAGAAGACAAAAGAATGTCCACCGCCATGATTACCATTGCACGCACAATGTCAGGAAGTGGAGGAGGTGGGAGTAACACCCCTGGAGGACCACCAGGCGGTGGGAACCCAGGAAACGACCCAGACAACCCGGGACCAAGAGCAGGTGGACCAGGAGACGCCCCAGAACATGCACGAGTTGGGACACACGGCAAAATGGAGGGACACCCCCCATTTGTGTACAACGGAGATCGAACCAAGGCCAAACCATGGCTGCATGCCCTGGTCCTCTACCAGTTCATCAATCGCGACAACCAGATGATAACTAACCCCCACAACAGAGTGGCCCATGCTCTGTCCTATATCGAAGGCGACCGGGTAGAAGCCTGGAAGCAAAGAACGATGAACTGGGTCATACAAGAACCCATCCCACGACCGCCATACCGGAATGTGTGGGAGCAATTTGAAGCCGACTTTGTGCGCGACTGGCACGATACCAATGAACAACCAAGGGCAGTTCAGAAACTCCACCAGCTCCGCCTCCAAGGAGGAGATGTGGATGCATATGTGGCAGCATTCGAACAGGAAGCAGAAAAAGCGGAATACGACCTGAACGATGCAGCCACTCTAGAGATCTTCAAGAAAGGGCTCACCAACTACAAACTGGTCGAGACTGCCATGCTCCACGACAACCCCAGGACATGGGAAGCATGGACACAGTCAGTTTGACGACGACAGGGAGAGCTCACTAGCCTCCAAGAACTCCGCCGACCATTCTGGAACGACAGGAAGAAGGGAAACTGGCGCCCCTTCATAGGACAAGCACAAGGACGACCCTCCCAACCGCGGGGACAATATCACAAGGACCCAAATGCAATGCAGGTGGACGCATTACAAAAGGCAACCACCGACCAAGACAAGGAGGACTACCGCAAGAGAGGCGCATGCTTCAATTGCGGCAGACAAGGACACATCTCCAGGAACTGCCTGAAACGTACCACACAACCCCCACCTGCCAGAATAGCCCAAGCCAGCACTACACCACCAGAAGAACCAGAAATGAACCCCAAACGCGTACTAGCCTACCTCCGAGGACTCAATGACGAGGAGTATAGGAACCTGAACCAGCAATGGGCAGAGCACATGGGGGAGGATAAAGAGGGTTTTGGTCAAGCCTGAGCAAGACGGCCTTTGCTCGGGCTCTGTTTCAGCGCGATGTATTTATGCCTCAGATTAATGCAATGAGACTTCTTGTGCAGTTCCGAACCGCATTGAAAATGGCCGACCTGATAGCCTTTGTAGACAGTGGAGCTACAGAATGCTTCATAAGTCAAGAGTTTGTAGACCAACACAAACTCGGGACCAAACTCCTCCTCCACCCAAAATGGCTGCATAACGCAGACGGCACCAGTAACAAAAGTGGATCAATCACCAAGTACACTGACCTGGAAGTGACCACAGGAGATCAGGTGCACACGCTACGTTTCTATATCGCGGAAATGGGAGGCGACCACATGGTCCTAGGGTATCCATGGTTCGTAGCCGCTAATCCGAAGCCCAACTGGGGGCAGGGGACACTCGATGCGGCAGTGATTATCAAGACCGTAGGAGTAGCCGGACCCAAAGCAGAAAAATGCACGCGCATTGCGGGGATGCGCACAGCCACGGTACAGAACCGCCCCTTTCTGAAGAAGGGAGAAAAGCTAGTGCTCCGATTCTGCAAAAACACTGTGGCGCAACAACTCGCGGAACAGGCAGCCCCAAAAGAGGAGAAACCCTGGAACCAAATTGTCCCAGCACACTACCATCGATTTGCGAAGGTGTTCAGTGAAGAAGCATCGAAACGCTTCCCACCCTCGCGACCATGGGACCATGCAGTAGAACTTAAAGAAGGGGCCCCCGACACTATCGATTGCCACATATTTCCGCTGACGGTTGCGGAACAGGAGGCACAGAGCAAGTGGTTAGACGAACAACTCAGGATGGGTTACATCCGGGGGACAAAGTCCAACTACACATCAGCGTTCTTCTACATCAAAAAGAAGGACGGTGCACTACGACCGGTCATTGACTACAGAGCATTAAACAAGTGGACGAAGCGCAACAACTACCCCTTTCCCTTAATCGATGAACTCATTGACAGGTTAACCGCGAGGGCAGATAGACCAGCAGAGCTGTTCACAAAACTGGACGTACGATGGGGATACAACAATATCCGCATCAAGGAGGGTGACCAATGGAAGGGCGCGTTCAAAACCAATAGGGGAACATTCGAGCCTATGGTCATGTTCTTTGGAATGACCAACTCGCCGGCCACCTTCCAAGCAATGATGAATCACATCTTTAAGGATCTCATTGACGGAGGATACATGACAGTGTACATGGATGACATCCTGATCCACACCCCCAGAGACTACAAACTACACCGACAGATCGTGGAGCAAGTACTCCAAGTGCTCCAAGACCACGACCTCTATCTAAAGCCCAAGAAATGCACATTCGAAGTGCCTAAAGTCGAATACCTCAGAGTAATCGTCTCCGAAGGACACGTAGCCATGGATCCAGTCAATGTGGAAGGAATTCGCCAATGGAAAACACCACGCAACCTGAAGGATGTCAGAAGCTTCCTGGGATTCCTGAACTTCTATCGGCGATACATCCAAGGGTTTAGTGCAAGGGCCGCACCATTAAACAAGCTGGTGGCCCATTGCGCCAAGGGAAACAAGTTCAAGTGGACCGAGGAAGAGGAACGTGCGTTCAGAGGACTAATAATAGCAGTCACCGAAGCACCGATGTTGAAACAACCTAACTTCGACAAGCCATTCGTTGTGGACACGAACGTGTCCCAGATAGCCATGGGAGCGGTACTACAGCAACATGACGAGCAAGGGAAGCTAAGACCCATCGCGTTCCTATCCAAAACACTTGACCAACAACAACGAGGCTGGGATGTGTACGATCGCGAATTATTCGCGGTGATAGAATCCCTGAGAGTCTGGCGACGCTACCTGCTCGGGGCAAGACACCAAGTATTGATCCGAATGGATCATAACAACCTGCAGTATTTCAAGAAGCCACAGAACTTAAATCGCAGGCAAGCCCGCTGGATGCAGGAAATGGCAGACTACGACTTTAAGCTGGAGCATAGACCCGGGAAACAGAACCAAGTGGCAGATTTCCTGTCACGCCCGTTTATAGACGAGGAGGAGGACAACAAAGGCGTGGTCCTCCTCCCAGGAGCACGATTTGCCAAGATGGAGTTCCCAAAAGATACGGAACAACGGCGAGCGATATTGGCTCGATATCATGATCACCCTAGCGCCGGGCATCCAGGGATAGAACGGACAAAGACACTTCTGAAGAGGAGGTTCAAGGGGGACGATGTTAATCGGTTTACAGAACAATACGTGTGCGGATGCGCTATCTGCCAAGAAAACAAAGTGCGCAATATACAAAGAAAAGCCCCTACATATCCCATCGACGTGCACCCCGACCAAGGACCATTCCAGAGCGTATCCATTGACCTGATCACAGATCTACCACCAAGTCACAAGTATGACGTGGTACTAACCATTGTGGATCAAGGGTGCTCTAAGGCGACCAAATTCCTGCCGTGCACTAAAGAAATCACCGCCGAAGGGGTGGCAGCGCTATACTTCCGCCACTTAGTCCCGTTCTTCGGCACGCCAACTAGGGTCATATCGGATAGGGACCCTAGGTTCACTTCAGGGTTTGCCAAAGAGCTGTGCAGATTGATGAACACGGCACAGAATATATCCACTACATACCACCCACAGACAGATGGCCAGACGGAACGCCTGAACCTCTGGCTGGAGCAATACTTGCGACTATGGGTGGCCAATGACCAAGACAAGTGGAGCGAACACCTGCCAATGGCCGAATTTGCACACAACGTGTGGCCCTATGAAAAGACGGGGTACTCACCCCACTTCATGCTAATCGGATATGATCCGGAAGTACGCTTTGACAGCACGACAACAGAAGTACCCACAGTAGAAGAGCGCCTGTGGCGCATCAAAAAGGCCCGCGTGGACGCCACCAGGCTTCATCAGCAGGTGGCGCCCTACATTACCAAGCGCAAGTTTGCTGACGGAGACAAGGTCTGGCTGGACGGCTGGAACTTGAAGACACACCACCCAACCACCAAACTGGCACCTAGGCACTACGGACCATTCAAGATACTGCGGAAGATAGGAGAAGTGGCATACGAAGTGGAACTCCCAGTACACTGGAAGATCCACAATGTGTTCCATGCAAACCTACTATCCCCTTTCGTGGAAACCAAGGAACACGGACCTAACTATGAGCAGCCACCAGCTGACATAGTAGATGACGAAGAAGTCTGGGAAATCGACCGAGTTCTAGATTCGCGCATCTTTGGGCGCCGCCGCAGCAAACAGTACTTGGTCAGCTGGAAGGGCTACCCCCAATCAGAGAACTCCTGGGTCAGCAAGGATGACATGAACGCTGACGAAGCCATTGCAGATTATGAAGCACGAACTGCAGATCACCAAGCATACCCCAAGCGCCGAGGACGGCGTAGGACTTAAGAAGGGGGTAATTTCCACATACCACAGCATGCCAGACAATCTTTCCCGCTTTTTGGAACGCATCACAGCCTCCCAAATACACCAGTTCCCATCCACGCTCGACGCCATACCACCAGAACACCGCCAACAATTCGTCCAAAACTATATCCTACGCGACCTACCAAACCTAGTAGCCCAGATACAAAGAGAAGACCCATCCCTTTTCAAAGAATCCTACCAACACCTCCTGAACACCGCCAGAATATGTCTACTCCACTTACACCGACTCGCACTGTCCACTTCGCAGACACCCCAGACATCATCGCCCCCAAACCTCTTCCTTGTACCTCCACCCTTGTCCTCGTCAACGGCACGGGAGAACCTTTTCGTAGTGCCATCTCCCCCGACGCCAACACTGCAGTACCTGTTACGGGGCTTCCTCAAAGCCTGTTTGATAAAACCCAAAGGCGTTACTCGTCCTTGAGTCGCCTTGCCTAAGTCGAAATGATACCTCTCCAACCCTCCGTTTAGGGTGAGAGCGTGAGCTGAGTGCTCCCTGAGTTAGTCTGATAGAACGCTTCCAAGTCCCACTTGGAAGGAATATGTCTTGCGCACAAGATGAGAGCGGGCCAAGAGATGTATTTACTAAGTCTCTAGAGGAGACTCAGCTTAAGGTGATACAGCTAGTAAGTACGTCTATATATACTACTAGTTCAGGCAGTGTCCTAGGGTGATAAGGAGGTACTACGCAGCCTACCCTAATGGCTGTAACTGAAACGCGATCATTGATATACACGAAACACAGGTGAAACACTACCAAAACACATCATACGAGGGCTGTGTCCATCACTGATGCCATGCCATCAGCAGCACCGTATGCGCCCGTGACATCACCCTCCGTTTAGGTGGAGGGCGCGAAGCGGAGGACGCGACGACGCCCGACTTGGTTGCAGAGTGACTCCATGGCACGACCATCCGACGCGGAATTTTCCATGCATGCAACATTCTCGTGGAATACCGACATGGCGAGTCGGTGGCGACAGATGCGCTGTTCTTCGTGCAGGTTGTCGATCTGCTGCTCGTACTCTTGAAGGTGTCGGGTGATGTATAGGATCTGTTCGTCAATGGCGTTATACCGGGATACCTCACCCATGAGCCCCCAATTTCCGTTGTCCATAAGGTACTGGGCCACCACTTTGTATTGCGCCGAGTTGGCGCGGATGAGGTTAAGTGCCCAGTTAGGTACAGGGTCGCAGGGTTCGTCGGGACGGAGACGGGGGAGTGCGCGGAGGAGATGGCGATACTCCGGTTCGTTTCTTCCCATGGTTCCAAGCGCTTCGTATGGTGTCGGCGAAATCTTAACCCACTTGGCCAGTCGGTAGGATCCATCCGGCATAGGGATGTAAAAGTCGGGGCACCGGCTTGGGGTGTTACGCATGTATCCACGGAATGATACCTCTTCATCGTCGGCGGTGGTGTCTTCGGTGTCGTCATCCGTGTCCCTTTGTCGATTCTCGATGGTGCATAAGTGTTACGCGCAAGTCCTACGCGTATCGACTGAGGCTGCTACTGGACGGAGTGTCACGCCCTCAGCCAAAGTGTGTCTGTCTCTGGGCGAGTCAAGGCAATGGGCCTTGAGGAGCGGGGGTGCACAAGCAGAGGGGAAGGGTCAAGCGACTTGGTATTGTCACAAGGAGAACAGACTTAGGGTCTGTTCACTACGTCATACAGCGCTTATATAGGGCTACGTGCTACCTATGAGTAAGCATGTCCTAATGTACAGTAAGCATGCTGACTGGGGGTCAGTCAGCATCAGTAAGCGGTCTCAGTCAGCACTTAGTAAGTGCATCAGTCAGCGTATCAGTAATGTATAGTAATCAGCGCTCAGTCAGCCTAGATCCATAATCGTAATGTAATTAGTCCATCGGTATGTGTAAGCAGTCAGGGCCCCGGATGCGAGCCAAGAGAAAGAAGTCGTGACATTACCCCCCACTAGGTCCATTGGCTGTCCCAGCCAATTTAGTCCCAGTCCGTGGTGTTCTGTTGGTCCTGCATGCCGTCGGCGTCGTTGAACCAGCTGTCAATGTCATTGGCAGTGGCCATGCGAATGGAGTTCATGTTGCGAGGGATAGCGAAGGGGGTACCTGCTGCTGCCAACCTGGCTTGGTACGCACTGAAGTCGCCGCGACTCTGAGTATCTCGGCCATTACGTGCAACGAATTGGAGGTGTGGCCAGAGTTGGTGGTAGGCGTGGGCCACTTGGAGTCTGTAGCGGCTCTCGTTCATCTCGCTGCGGTACTGCTTGATCAGGATACGTGCTGAATGCAGTTTATCTTCTATTTCCCTAGCCTTCTTGACCCAGTGACGTTGATTGTCGGCCACCTCGCAATAGAGTTTGTTCATGGCCCTCCATCGTAGTATCTCACCGCGCAGGAATGGCGAGTCCAGCCGTGCGATGGCCTGGTTGACATATGGAGTGTGTTCTTCCTCGCCCTCCAACAGGCGTTGTATGAAGGCCGTAATCTGTGGTCCTGGAAGTATTCTTGGCTTAGCCATCAGTTCCTGCACCCAGATAGGCTGTCCGCGTCCCATCGTCAGTCTCATGACTGGGCGTATGCGGTTCATGTCGATGGCCTGGTACCTGGCGGTTTGGTACACTCCTGCATAATCTGCGATCAGTCGCGTGGTGTACCCAGGGTTGCTTTCCTGGTTTAGGACGAAGGGGTATCGGGGGTGTTGGTATGGGAGTGCACAGTCCAGTTCTTCTTTCAGCGTGCCGGTCTCCAGGTAAAAGGTGGGGTCTGGTGGTGTTTGGGGATCTTCATCGTCAATGTCTTCGTCTAGGGCTTTCTTTTCATTCCAGATGCGTTCTACCGCCTCCCTAGCAGTGGTCTTCCATCTCTGTGTCACGACTAGGGTCTCGTTGCGTTCCGTCCTCTTGCGTTTGCCTAGGCGTGGGCTCCCAGCTTCGACTGCTGCGCAGTTGGCTTCTCTGGCTCTCTGGCATTGCTCCAGGTGGTCCTTGACCCAGATGGCCCGTTGCGCGCGGTCAATGTCGTCCGAGGTCTCCGGGTTGTCGAGTGCTTTGTCAATGGCCTCGTTGCTTGACTTGATCATGACTTGCTTGAGCCTGCGCCTGATGTCTGTGTCTGTGGAGTAGTCGCTGGTGCTGGTTTCGCCTTCTTCAGAGGAATCGTCGTCAGTAGTGAGGTCAATGACCTCTTTCTCTTGTGGTTTGTGGAAGGGGGTGGCAGAGCGGTCTGGTTCTCCTGGGGTGTTCGAGGGTTCTGGGGAATCGGGGTTGGTGCACGCCAGTCAGTGTTGGCAATCCATGCCATCTGGAGTGGGCGCAGTTGCTCTTGGGTCAGTGGGCCTGTCTGCTGTGTCTGGAGTGCTTGTCCCACTGCCTCCGGATACTGCAGCGTTGGTGTCGGGGGAGAGGGCACTACGAAAAGGTTCTCCTGTGCCGTTGATGAGGACGAGGGTGGAAGTACAAGGAAGGGGTTTGGGCGCGACGATGTCTGGGGTGTCTGCGAAGTGGACAGTGCGAGTCGGTGCAAGTGGAGTAGACATATTCTGGCGGTGTTCAGGAGATGTTGATAGGATTCTTCGAAAAGGGACGGGTCTTCTCTTTGTATCTGTGCTACCAGGTTTGGTAGATCGCGTAGGATGTAGTTTTGTACGAATTGTTGGCAGTGTTCGGGTGGGATGGCGTCGAGTGTGGATGGGAACTGGTGTATTTGGGAGGCTGTGATGCGTTCCAAGAAGCGAGAAAGGTTGTCTGGCATGCTGTGGTATGTGGAAATTTCCCCCCTCTTAAGTCCTGCGCCGTCCTCGGCGCTTGGGGTGTGCTTGGTGATCCATGGTTCGTGCTTCATAATCTGCTGTGGCTTCGTCAGCATTCATGTCATCCTTGCTGACCCAGGAGTTTTCTGATTGGGGGTAGCCCTTCCAGCTGACCAAGTACTGTTTGCTGCGGCGGCGCCCGAAGATGCGTGAATCTAGAACTCGGTCAATTTCCCAGACTTCTTCGTCATCTACTATGTCAGCTGGTGGCTGCTCATAGTTGGGTCCGTGTTCCTTAGTTTCCACGAAGGGGGATAGTAGGTTCGCGTGGAATACATTGTGGATCTTCCAGTGTACTGGGAGTTCCACTTCGTATGCCACTTCTCCTATCTTCCGCAGTATCTTAAATGGTCCGTAATGTCTTGGTGCCAGTTTGGTGGTCGGGTGGTATGTTTTCAAGTTCCGGCCGTCCAGCCAGACCTTGTCTCCGTCAGCAAACTTGTGCTTGGTAACATAGGGCGCCACCTGCTGATGAAGCCTGGTGGCGTCCGCACGGGCCTTCTTGATGCGCCACAGGCGCTCTTCTACTGCGGGTACTTCGGCTGTAGTGCTGTCGAAGTGTACCTCCGGATCATATCCGATCAGCATGAAGTGGGGCGAGTACCCCGTCTTCTCATAGGGCCACGCGTTGTGTGCAAATTTGGCCATTGGTAAGTGTTCACTCCACTTGTCTTGGTCATTAGCCACCCAGAGCCGTAGGTATTGTTCCAGCCAGAGGTTTAGCCGCTCGGTTTGGCCATCTGTGTGTGGGTGGTACGCGGTGGATATGTTTTGTGTCGTGTTCATTAGTCTGCACAATTCTTTGGCAAACCCTGAAGTGAACCGGGGGTCCCTATCCGATATGACCCTAGTTGGCGTGCCAAAGAACGGTACTAAGTGGCGGAGGTATAGTGCCGCCACCCCTTCCGCGGTGATTTCTTTAGTGCACGGTAGGAACTTGGTCGCCTTAGAGCACCCTTGATCCACAATGGTCAGTACTGCATCATATTTGTGGCTTGGTGGTAGATCTGTGACCAGGTCCATGGATATACTCTGGAATGGTCCCTGGTCAGGGTGCACGTCTATGGGGTACGTAGGGGCTTTCTTTTGTGTGTTGCGCACTTTGTTTTCTTGACAAATGGCGCATCCGTGCACATACTGTTCTGTGAACCGATTAACGTCCTCTCCTTCGAACCTCCTTTTCAGGAGCGTCTTTGTTCGTTCTATTCCGGGGTGTCCGGCGCTGGGGTGGTCGTGGTACCGCGCCAGTATCGCTCGTCGTTGTTCCACATCCTTGGGGAACTCCATCTTGGCAAATCGTGCTTGTGGGAGGAGGACCACACCTTTGTTGTCCTCCTCTTCGTCTATGAATGGTCGTGACAGAAAGTCTGCCACTTGATTCTGTTTCCCAGGTCGGTGCTCCAGTTTGAAGTCGTAATCTGCCATTTCCTGCATCCATCGGGCTTGTCTGCAATTCAAGTTCTGTGGCTTCTTGAAGTACTGCAGGTTATTGTGGTCTGTTCGGATCAGCACTTGGTGTCGCGCTCCTAGCAGGTAGCGTCTCCAGACCCTCAGGGATTCTACTACCGCGAATAGTTCGCGGTCGTACACGTCCCAGCCTCGTTGTTGTTGGTCGAGTGTCTTGGATAGGAATGCGATGGGTCTCAACTTTCCCTGGTCGTCGTGTTGCTGTAGTACTGCTCCCATGGCTATTTGGGAGGCGTCAGTGTCCACGACGAATGGTCGGTCAAAGTTGGGTTGTTTTAGCATTGGTGCTTCGGTGACTGCCATTATTAGCTCTCTGAAAGCACTTTCCTCTTCTTCAGCCCACTTGAACTTGTGTCCCTTGGCGCAATGGGCCACCAGTTTGTTTAATGGTGCGGCCCTCGCGCTGAACCCTTGGATGTATTGCCTATAGAAGTTCAGGAACCCTAGAAAGCTCCTGACGTCCTTTAGGTTGCGTGGTGTCTTCCATTGGCGAATTCCTTCCACCTTGACCGGGTCCATGGCTATGTGTCCTTCCGAAACGATCACTCCGAGGTATTTGACTTTGGGCACTTCGAATGTGCACTTCTTGGGCTTTAGGTAGAGGTCGTGGTCCTGGAGCACTTGAAGCACTTGCTCCACGATTTGTCGGTGTAATTTGTAATCTTTGGGGGTGTGGATCAGAATGTCGTCCATATATACCGTCACGTATCCGCCGTCGATGAGGTCCTTGAATATGTGGTTCATCATTGCTTGGAAGGTGGCTGGCGAATTGGTCATTCCGAAGAACATGACCATGGGTTCAAAGGTGCCTCTATTTGTCTTGAATGCTCCCTTCCATTGGTCGCCTTCCTTGATGCGGATGTTATTGTATCCCCAGTGTACATCGAGCTTGGTGAACAACTCTGCTGGTCTATCTGCCCTCGCTGTTAGTCTATCAATCAGCTCGTCAATCAGGGGGAGTGGGTAGTTGTTGCGCTTTGTCCATTTGTTCAGTGCGCGGTAGTCAATAACTGGTCGCAGTAGTGAGCGAAACACCAATCCCGAATAACATACTACGCGATAACCTCAGCAGATGTCAAACATCAAACCATATCCCCCCCATAACATACCATGCGGTGTGCACCGGCCCATATCAAACGCACACAGCAAATTCGAAGTGGCAGGCGAAACGAGCGAGACCAACGCGAACGCCACGAATGCACAGCTCCCTGGGAGCTCAGCGTTCCCGACACAGACAAGACGGTCTCCTGACGCGTCTATGCCGCGTTCGCCACTCACTATGAAGGAAATGTTATGTATCGACGGCGAGCAAGCTGTGGGGGTAGAAAGCGAAAGTGATAGGATGCATGGTCGAGGGATACACTATTTACATTTCACTGTTCACGAAGTGCTACATGGGAGCCACCATTTCCCGAGGCGCACATAAATGGATTTAAAAAAAATAAATAAAAAAAAAAAAAAAAAACTGGTCGCAGTGCACCGTCCTTCTTTTTAATGTAGAAGAACGCTGATGTGTAGTTGGACTTCATCCCCCTAATGTATCCCATTTTGAGTTGCTCGTCTAGCCATTTACTCTGGGCTTCTTGTTCGGCGACCGTTAGTGGGAAGATGTGGCAATCGATAGTGTCCGGCGCTCCCTCCTTGAGTTCTACAGTGTGGTCCCATGGTCGTGATGGTGGGAAGCGTTTCGAGGCTTCCTCGCTGAACACCTTTGCGAACTGGTGGTAGTGTTCTAGGACGATCTGATCCCAGGGCTTTTCTTCCTTCGGCGCCGCTCGTTCCGCGAGTTGCTGTGCCACAGTGTTTTTGCAAAGTCGAAGCACTAGCTTTTCCCCTTTCTTTAGGAAGGGGCGGTTCTGTACCGTGGCTGTGCGCATTCCTGCAATGCGTGTGCATTTTTCTGCTTTGGGTCTGGCTGCTCCTGCGGTCTTGATAATTACTGCCGCATCGAGTGTCCCTTGCCCCCAATTGGGTTTCGGATTGGCAGCTACGAACCATGGGTACCCTAGGACTATGTGGTCGCCTCCCATTTCCGCGATATAGAAGCGTAACGTGTGCACCTGATCTCCTGTGGTCACTTCCAGGTTAGTGTACTTGGTGATCGATCCACTTTTGTTACTGGTGCCGTCTGCGTTATGCAGCCGT
>QFEA01000044.1:17056-30620 GCA_003315975.1 Lactifluus echinatus | reverse complement strand
GTGCTATCATTGGAAAGAAGTGAGGAGAGAGGTGAGGCGAGAAAATATAGACAAGGAAAATTGAAAACAGTGGTCTCGGGATGCGGTATTTCGGCAAGGGCGGAGTCGTGTGCCGAACACTTCGGAGCGCCTGCAGCGCTCAGCCGAGATCCGTCACGCCCCGCTGACTCGGAGAGCCACTCTACTGGAATACGGGGGCGGCACGGCAAGCTTTACTAGCTAGCTTTTATTTTCTCCGACTTTATGACTCAACATATATCAGTATGTCCGTGCCATTCTGTCTATCGGGTGTTGGGATGGTTCTCGTTACTTTTCTTCTGCCGTAGCCACAGGTGCAAATCGCACTGCATTTGCTCAGGCAGTTATCAAGGTCGTCGAGCTGTACAAGCTGGATGGGGTTGAATTCAAGTGCGCGTTTCTTTGATTCCCCAAATTGAACTTGCTCACGCTCACACCATCCACAGCTGGGAATTCCCCGGTCAGCAATGAATCGGTTGCAATGTTTTTTTGTCGCCGAACGATAGCGCAAACTTCCTCTCATTTTCAAACACTCTTCGTGCCCTGATTGCTGCCGAGAACCTCATTATCTCTGCTGCGGTCGCGACTACAACCCTTTGTTGGCCCAGATGGCGCCCCCATGCCAGACGTCTCTGAATTTGCGAAAGTTCTTGACTATATCGCTTCGCATTTTCCAACCGTCAAACATGGATCTCGTTGGCTGATAGCGCTAAACAAAGGTTATGAATTATGATATTTGGGGACCCTTTTCTTCCACCGTTGGACCCAATGCACCTTTAGATGACTCTTGTTCACCATCAGTAGTGAAGACTTGGACAGCTGCTGGTCTCGCCAGTAAAATTATCCTTGGCGTTAGAGCTAGGTCGGACGCACACTCGGAGTGGAGGCTCAGGAAACCCTCGCTTCGCTGGTGACTACAGGCCTCAGGCTTCAGGGGTGGCGGGTCAGGGGCGGCGGGATTAGGTACTCCAACGTGGAAAAGGCTCGGGAAAAAAAGTCGTGCTGTCTCCCTTATGTCAGCTGCCTGTCTACATTTGGACCGCGTCTCCTGTCCTCCTCCTTCCACTCCATGTTCTCATGTGTCTACTCCTTGTAAACTGTAGTGATGCCCTTGGCGCATCGGGTGACATCAAACTCTATGCGACCTTTCGACAAACCTCAGCAGCTTTCAGGTGACAAATGGGATTCCACCGCGAGCGGCGTTGACGTATGTGGGAACCCGAATGTCGTTGGTGGCGTCTTCCACTTCTGGGGGTTGATCGATGGTGGAGGCCACACGAAGAGTGGAACTGTCGCCAGTGCGATCGACTACACTTTCGATAACTGCAGAAAGACTGCGTCCTTTAGGTTCCATACAGCAACGGGATTTGCTAGCGGGAGCAAATCTGGGAACCGTTCCATCCTGGGGTTCCGGGGTTTTCCGGAGGTCACTCGTGTGACAGAGGTGTCCATTGTAATGTTCATGTAATATCGGGTTTTTGGTGGCGTGAAAATATTTTTGTGGTGCCAGGGGTTTAGGCCGTTTAGGGTTCAAAGGGCTTTGGTGAGGATAAGAAATGCACCCTGATGTATGCTAACCAACATATGTTCCGAATGTATAAGTGGATACCTGCTGAGTAGTGCCCAACCTTCTCCCCATCCCCAGATGTGTGATATAAAATGAGGAAATAGAGTGGAGCAACACGATTGATCACTGTTTCGTATAGCAGTCAGGGCAAGGGTAGTAACAACGTCAAGAATCTCCAAAACATAAGTAGCAGGACCATCTGTTCATCAGTTTGCTGCTGTTCTGGTTGGCTGTCCTGTTCTGGCTGATTACCCTAGATACGGCTCGAATGGCAAAGTGTCATTTGAAACCCTAGCCCCAAGGGCATCCTAAACCCTAGGCCCCACAAAAATATTTTCTCACCGCCAAAAACCCGATATTACATGAACATTACAATGGACACCTCTGTCACACGAGTGACCTCCGGAAAACCCCGGAACCCCAGGGATTCAGGAACAGTTCCCAGGTTTCGCTCCCGAATCCCGTTGCTGTATGGAGCCTAGTTAGAAGACCACTAGCCATGGCCATAGGAACGACGGCGCAAGACGGACCGCAGCTAACATGGCAGCAGCTAATTAGGCGGATGTTTGTCAACGATGTCCGTGGCGACTTCCCGTTTTCCGCGTTCCGCGCCCGTGGATTAGCCAGCGTGAATCGAATTCATGGCAACTTAACTCACAATTTGCGTTTAACTTGCGCGTCATGTTCAGTCAATCGTCTTCCCTGTATTACGGATACAATACAAGTTGGGTCGCAAGACCTTCGACCGTCTAACGCTTGGCAAAGCTGGTAGTCACGGGAGTCTAGAAATCTCCGAGACTCGGGTGCATACCGAATGTCGGATCGTTTTGGTTGCTATGGTGGGTATCGCAGTGGCTTACTTCATTACATGATTACCGCAGGCTTCCGAGGCTTTGGGTCAGCTAAATTTCTCCTCCTCGTCACCCCCGTTTACTGCAGGTGATACTTCGAGACTGTAACTTCTATCATGATGGTGTGTGTGTTTAGTACGTTGTTATCGTGCCGTCTCATTTCGTGAGACCCTCTCATGAATCGCGTAGATATCTAACAATTCTGTCTCATATTGGTTGCGGTTTCAGGTTGGACCAAAAATGACGAACGCGTGCGCTTAGCGGGAGTGAATTTATTCACGATGGCCGCCTCGTTCGGCTTCCGAGTCCTTGATCTGTAATGATGCGCTTCAATTCTCTAGAATCTCATCGCGCTACAGACTCAGGCCCAAGTAAGGTTATGACAACGTCATCGACGTGCGGATGTTGCCCAGGGAGCTGAGAGGAGTAACTTGAACCATGAAGACATCATAGCTTATACTTACTAGGGGTTTAGACTCATTCTATGTGCAACAGCACAGAGCAGCATTTTAACTCTTGTTTGGTCGCATCTCTGGCCCTCTCAGGTTATTAACTTCATAGGTCACTGTTGATAAGTTTACGAGTATGTCTGGGTTACTCTAGTCTCCTCTGAGCTTGTCTTGACTCAGTACTCAGGCTCGCCATTCCCCAGCCAGGTGTACTCGAACGTTCATAGCCCCCATGCCACATCTGAGTACAGTGATATAAGGATTAAGTACGTCCCATTGGCATGGACAAAATCCTGAGACGATTAAAGACTTGCATGATCATAATAGGAGACTTGGAGCTGAACTCTCTCCAACTCCAATGTGTCACGATCGGATCCCTTCCTGACGATGTCCTCCTCAACATATTCGCTTCTTATGTATGGATCCAGGATATTGCAAGTTGTGGCACGTCCTGACGCATGCAAGCTGAAAGTCCAAGGTGCAGACACTTGACGGCGTCATAAAGAGAGCAGAGATGAGGAATAAATGAACATTGGTGGCCGAAGGGTGTTAGATGTTAAGACGCTTCTGAGTGACAGGTGTAGCTTGTGTGTAATGACACTGAGTGTCAGGGGAAGACGTAGTGCTTGTGAGGTTATAGGAAGGGAAAACGGAAAACAGGGTCAAGGAGTTGTGTACTGTACTACTGGTGCAACCGTGTTTGTCACAACGGCTCCCAGATGGGGGTGGGCCGATGGTTCGAAGGGAGAGACCACGGATAAATAGATTAACTTGGGTCGGTGTCGCGGGAGCCCTGATGTACCTTATTAGAGCTTGCCTTAGTCGTCGAGAGAGTCTTCCCAGGGGTGAACTGTGACGGGGCGATTGGAGAGACTACGTGCAGTGGTGAATTGGTCTATGGATTGTTGGAATAAGTCAGATTGATGATCTATCATCTCCGTAAAGATGCGTTGAAGTCCAGGTAACAACACGCCCGTGTCGCCCTCTCTGGTAAGGTCTCGCAGCGCAGACACGACAAAGCGAGCGAGGAAGGGATGTATATACAGTCCCTGTACAGCGATAAATGGGTGAAAAAGATCCAGCCATTGCGTGTGGTCCGGTTCGTGTCCCCATTCCTGTTTTTCGTCCTCTGAAAGGGTATAGGAATCGATGACAAGCCGTTCCGCGGTAGAGAGGATAGGCATAAACTGGTTGCACACCTGCTCTAAAGACGAGACCTGCTGGTCGAACCTGTTACACACAACACCAATTCTCAGGTAAGTTTCGTCATCAGAATATGTGTCTAGCTGTCTGTTGGCCTGCTGAAGAAGGATCGTGACCGAGCGACCAGAAAATGTCAGGTCTGCTTGTTCAAATGATTTGTATGACCCTGCACGACCGACGAATGCGACGAGCTGTGGAATGGTGAGGTTGATCTGATTGAAAAACTCCGTTTCGACCGTTTCAACAACAGGCGCATCGATCCGGGCTACGAGATCCTCAAGGTATTCGCAAACACCTCGGAACTGCAAATAAATGAGCGCAGGAAGAACAATACGTTTGAGCGGAGGCGCGCTTTGAACAGGCCGGGATCGCCGCGATTGGAATTCAATGATGAGAGTTTGGAGCTTGACCAACCCAGACAGGCAAGAGGCCAACGCTTCGGGTGAGAAGTACCCAGAATGTGGTATTTTCAAAAGCCTGAGATAGACGAGGTCGCGAGTAGACGAAACAAATTTTGGTAATGCCGGAAATGGAATGCGTGAAAGTGCGAGAAACCGTAGACGTGGGGCGGATCCACCCAAGAAGGTATCGGGAGGCACAAACCCCGGCTTTTCATGATACCAAATCTCGATGTCTGTCAGCGCAGGAAATGGTTTCTGCGTCACAGTGACGAGTTGTTCCAACATAGAATTGGTCACCTGCCAAAGTTTAATTTGGCATATGCGACCATGATGCTCGAGTGAGGCGACAATGTTATCTAAACGTCTCGGTTCCGAAAGAAGTGGGTAGAGAGCTGCTGAACAACTATCGGATATGACGATAGGTAAGAGCGGCCAGGTCTTCAACATCTCCTTCAGAGCCACAGCGGATGTATCTCGGCATGTAAGTTTCAGATTGAGACGGTGGGGCGATGCATTCACAATGGCTCGCCATCTTCTGCAAACGTGTGCAAACTTAAACCATAGATTGGGCGATAACCAGAAATCACCCATATAGGTGTCGAATATGTCGAGAAGGACATCGTCAGGGAGATTTTCGATTGTTACGGGCGGGAATGAAACCACGTCTGTGCCACCATGCAAGTCAGGTATCACTCCTAGCGCCATTGGAGGGACGTACCTTGTCTCACTAGCTCAGAACCTCTCATCGAGTGATGCGCAACATGCGCCCGTGTCAGTGAGCTCATAGAGTAACCGTCCATTGACAACCGGGAAGCAGGGAACAATTGGTGGTTAATTCTAGTATCACTCGATCCCGAGGATGATCGATGATCGGTGATCCCTTGAGGAACTTCCGAAGAATACGACTGATTAGAGGTGTTGTACAGAATGAATGCTGAGTTAACAGCGTTCAAAATTGGGGCAAAATAAATTGGGGCAAAGTCTTGGATACCGAATATCCAAGTCAATTTACGAAGTATGGGTTTTGCCCCTTTCGTACTACTCACCGCACCTCGTCCCGTGACCCTAGTGACCTCACGCTTCCTCGTGCTCTTCCCTTCACGCCCCCTTTGTCCCTGGGTGAGTCCCCACTCCAGCGGTTAAAGTCGCAGCCCTATTGTATGGCGAGTGCATCGCTGAGCTCAGAACGGAGTAATCCGGAGCGCCACCGAGGTTCACCCCTCACCTCAACCTCATTGACAGTGTTGAGCCCCTTTCATTAAAGATCGCGTAGACAAGTTCTATTATTTCGGACTTGAATTTATTGCAGTATACTTAATTTTGGCTTTTTCTTTATCTGCCTAGTCTTCTGCTTTACCTATAGCTCAGATCGTGTCTTGCTGAATCAAGGGACCATAACCCTTGAAGGACACCGCTGACACCTTAAATGCATCTTACCACCTCCAGTAAAGAGTGTGAATTCGGGGAGGGCAGTCTGAGCTTGAGATGTGAGAACAACAAGGTAGTGGTATCACCCTTGGCCCTGCCTGCTGCCTGGCGTATCCACGAGAGAGTGTGAGTGAGAGAGTGTGAGAGAGTGTGTGTGTGTAGCGCACGCGCGCTGGCAGAGCAGAGAAACACGGAAACGCTGATAAAAAGAACTTCGAGATGACGCTAACGGCTTCGACATGGCGAGGGAGGGGGGGTTGGCTGGTACCCTGTCGTAATTCCGTGGTATGTAGGAGGCTTAATTAATTAAATTGGAGTGGAGTACTAAACGAGAACAAAAGGGTGTCCAAATCAGGCAGGCGACGGCAACTACGTGTTGCACGCGCAGCGAGGGCACGTGCCCTACACCAGAAGCAGCACAGCAGGTAGACCTTTGATACACCACTGGTACTTGATGCAGTAAACCTTAGTTGGATGGGATTGCGCTACGTTTTATTCGTCTCTTATCATGTACGTATTCGACTTGGTCAGTCGTGTCCAACAGGAGCAATATCAGGAATGTGGAACAGAAACACGGTCTCTGCATGCGCACTTCCCCTTGTTGGACCTATGTACATCCGAGTTCCAAGTGTGCCACATTTGGGTTCACTCGTTTTGGGTTTCCTGTTTACTAGTCTATTAGTAAGTAGATTACTTGTGTAGTACTATACAAATGGGCTCGCGTCGAGCCCAGAACAAGAAGCGTTTAGGGGGGTTCTTCTCCGGGGCATGGATGCCCCACCACTGGTTCGGGGCTCTCGCTCGCGACCTGACTACTCCTCTGAGGCTCCCATAATTTTAACAACCTTTCCGGTCGTCCCATAATCTAACAACACCTCTGGTGCTCTAGGTTGAGTGGTGATAACGCAACAAGGAAAATGTAAAACCTGGTTACATATCTGTGCCATAGATGACACCTTCTGGCTCAACTCTTCGCACGAGACTCCGAGTTTAAGTCAGCCAACGGGACGAGTCCCTTCTGGCGGATAAAATGTGGTCCTGATATGGTGATAGTCAAAGACAACCATCGCTCAGCTGGGCAACTTGAGAATTGCCCTGCAACCAATGGACTGGGAATTTTCTGAAAATGTCAACGACGAGTTGGTGAGAAAAATGTTATTTTGAGATAGACGAGAAAAGGAGACTCGATTCGAGCTGCGAGTTCCTCAAAATAATTGCTGACACCTCCGAACTTCAGCCAGGTGAGGTGAGAGTCGGTGGGAAGGGCGATGCACGTTGTCGACGACGCTGATCGCGACTGACACAACTCGCGTCACACGCGCCGCTAACCGAAGCTAACCGGCCGGCGAACGGCGAATGCCAGCGGGCGTTCACCATACAGCGCGTCTTTCATTCTACGTACTTATTGACCAGCGAGGCCGATTGGCTTTTCGAACGTTATGTCGACCTCAGCAGAATCCCATCTACAAGAGTTGCAACAGAGTAAAAAGAGAGGCTCGCCGACTGCGCTCAGATTAACGGGGACGGGTCTCCCGTCATCGTGGTCTGATGGGTCAGAGGGTACGACGGAAAGCGTATACGTATTTCGACAATTTGGACACATGAAACAATTCTGCGCGCATCTACGTACTTATTGTATTGAATTGTATCACCCGATGAATCGACCACATTGCCTACCGCTGCTGCATGGCATTTTCCTTCCTACTTACTGACCATGACTCGGAACACCTCCTTACACCTGAGCGTTGACAATTTGTTTCTTGTCCAATGTAGATACAGTCATCTTCGGATGGTTTTCCAAAAAGACTTTGAGCTCGCTCGGTACCTATGTTTACTGCAGATTTTCCAACTTTCTGTTATCCCTATGTTTCTCTCCCTTTTTGTCTGCTACCTCCACTATGTTAAATCCATGTTAGCGACTTCTGGGGAATGGATGCGCAGGCAGTTGAGTAAAGCACAAACGGTCACAGGTACTTACAAGTGCTGTATATTAGCTGCATAAGTGTTACAATTTGCGTCCGATAAGCACTTGTACAGTATCTCGCGCTCAAGCGCTCAAGATATGATAATGCCCGGCCCGGATGCAGTCCCATGATCACGTGACAAGGCGCGCGTCTATGACTGAGTTATCTGATCTGCGTGAATCCTCGATCAATTGCCTCATTTCTTCTGTAGAACCCTGGGTTTTGGTAGATAGTGACTCGATACTGTAGATATGACTCCCTGTATCGTATATAAGCCCTTAGTAGTGGGAGAACGTGTTGAGACGGACCGCGTGTCCCGGAGCACGTACGCGATAAGCGAACTCCGGACAACCCGGATCACCTGTAGATAAGCGGAGACACACTAAGTGCTCCGATAATTAATTAGATAATATCACATTCCTTTTTGGTATCAAACGGACTTTGACGGACCGGGTAACCGACGCGCTTGATTACATACGCTCTGATTACCCGTTATAGTATATATGTGATCTATTATAGATTACACGCGCTGATGCGCGCTGGACGTTGTACATACAATATTGCGTCTCTACCTCACAAGATTCGCACACAAAAAACTAGGTATATAGATGCTAGTTTATACTCTCATTTGGACAAGTCTCTACACTGTAAAAATCTATATAAAGCGTCCTGTAGATACAGAATAAACAAGTCTTCAGAAGTTGATCTGAACGACCTCTAAGTTGCGTGAGACCTCAAGTTCAACAGAACGAGCTCTAAGCTCGTTCTCCTTGTGAATATCAGGTTCTGGCGTTATATTCCTTGTGTGAGCAACTTGAGGGCTTCAGGAAGCAACTAGGGCTGCTATAGTGCCCTATATCGATACAGTGAACTACCCCCTTCAAGTCCCCCTTGTAAGATTGAACTCCGGTCCAGGTACACGAAAACGCGGCCTGTATATTCTCAATATCAGGCCTCGCCCGAGATCCCCGAGGCGTGGGAACTTAGCGAGCCGCGCCGGGAAACCCGAAAGTAGGGGCTTAGTCATATGGCTTAAATGTAAGTCCAGCCAGCGGCTTATCAAACGAATGCCTGAGCGTGACAATAAGTCATTTGGTAAGCGGCAGGCAAAGGCCTGTGGCATGGAGAAGCTGAGAAGGAAAGTGCTTGCACCCATGATGGAGAATGGTGACTGACTTCAACATGTATGGCACAAAGCCATCGTGTAATAGTACAGACAACATGCATACAAATACAATATGACGGGCATATGTGGCCAATGATAATTACACCACAGCGAAAGGGAATGGAAGGATGAATCGAAAGAATATCTCAATACCAATTGGGATGCAATGCTGACAATGATAAAGCGAGCTAATGAAAACGTGTAGGTGGATTGGAGAGAAAGGGTAGCCTAGAGAAAGAGTGAGGTGACAAGCTGGTGACAGAAATGGCGAGCAGGACCACAACTCACGAATCAAAGAAAGAACGAGAGCAAACGGAGGACAAGATCTGAGTAGGCCTGGAAGCCCAAGACGCAGATGTTTGACAGCGATGTAAGGAGAACAAAAGCCACAGATCGTGATAGGAAACGAATGGGCGAAGACTTTCGAGGGCCGGAGGGTGTTAAGACGCTTCTGAATGACAGGTGTAGCTTATGTGGTAGTGACACTGACATCAGGGAGACGTAATTCATGTGAGGTGATAGGATGGGGAAAGGGAAAAACAGGGTCAAGGAGTCATGTACTGTTTACTGATGTAACCGTGTTGTCGGAACGGCCCCTAGATGAGGGTGGGCCGATGGCTTGAAGGGACAGACCACGGCACAGATAGATAAAGTGACTTGGGTCGGTGTTGCGGGCACCCTGATGTATCTCGTTAAAGCTTGCCTTAGTATGCGAAAGACTCTACCCAGGGGTGAATTGTGACGGGGCGGTTGGAGAGACTACGTGCAGTGGTGAAATGGTCTATGGATTGTTGGAATTGATGACCTATCGTCTCCGTAAAGATGCGTTGCAGTCCAGGTAACAATACGCCCGTATCGCCGTCTCTGGTGAGTTCTTGCAGCGCAGGCACGACGAAACGAGCGAGGAAGGGATGTATATGCAGTTCCTGTACAGCGATAAATGGGTGAAAAAGATCGAGCCATTGCGTGTGGTCCGGTTCGTGCTCTGAAAGCTGCTTTGAAAGGAGATTGACATTGATGACAAGCCCCTCCACAGTAGAGAGGAGAGGCAGAAGCTGGTTGCACACCTGCTCTAAAGATGAGACACGCCGGTCGAACCTGTTACGCATAACACCGATTCTCAGGAAAGGATCGTCATCAGAGTATGTATATAGCTTTTTGTTGGTCTGAAGATGGATCATGGCCGAGAGACCAGAAAATTTCACGTATGCTTGTTTAAATGATTTGTATGACCCTGCACGACTGACAAATGCGAGGAGCTGTGGAATGTAGAGGTAGATCTGATTGAAATACTCCGTCTTGATTGTTTCAATAACAGGTGCATCGATCCGGGCTACGAGATCCTCAAGGTATTCGCAAACACCTTTGAACTGCAAATAAACGAGCACAGGAAGAACAGCGCGCTTGAGCGGAGGCGGGCTTTGAGCAGGCCGGGATCGCCGCGATTGGAATTCAATGGTGAGCTTTTGGAGCTTGGCCAATCCAGACAGGCAAGAGACCAGCGCTTCGGGTGAGAAGTACCCGGTATCTGGAATAACCGAAAGCCTGAGAGCGACGAGGTTGCGAGCAGACGAAACAAGTTTTGGTAATGCCGGAAATGGAATGCGCCATAGCTCGAGAAACTGTAGACATGGGGCGGATCCACCCAAGAAGGTATCTGGAAGCACATGCTCAGGCTCGTCACTACACTGAAGTTTAATCTCTGTCAGCGCAGGATATGGTTTCTGCATCACGGCGACGAATTGGCCCAACAGAGAATAGGGCATGTTAAAAAGCCGAATGCAGCATATGCGATCATGATACCCGAGTAAGGCGATGACGTTATTTGGACGTCTCAGATCCGGAAAGGGTGGGAACATATATGTACCCGTACCGGATATGACAACGGGTAAGAGCGGCCAGAGATCCAACATCTCTTTCGGATCCACAGTGTATGGACGCTGGTATGTAAGTTGCAGATTGAGACGGTGGGGCGATGCGATCACAATGGCTCGCCATCTTCTGCAAACATGTGCTAGCCTAAACCATTCATTGGCTGAAAACCGGAAATCACGGTTATTGATGTCGAATATGTCGAGAAGGACATCGTCAGGGAGAGATTCGATTGTTACGCGCGGGAAAGAAACCATGTCTGTGCCACCACGCAAGTCAGGTATCATTCCTAGCGCTATTGGAAGGGCGTACCTTGTCTCATTAGCTCAGGACCTCTCATCGAATGACCCGCAACATGCTCCCCTGTCGGTGAGCTCATAGGGTAACGATCGGCAGGGAACAACTGGTGGTTAATTCTAGTATCGCTCAATCCCAAGGAAGATTCGATGATTCCTTGAGAGACTTCCAAATACGGCGATTGAAGAGTGTTGTAGAAAATGCGAGTCAGTCAATAGCGTTTAAAAATGGGGCAAAGGGGGCAAAGATAAGCACATTGGGCGATGGGTGACTTGTGGGCGTGGGGGACTCAAAACGGAGTAATCCGGAGCCCGGAACGCCGGCCCGTCCCACTTCAAAGTGCCCCATCAAAGATCGTGCCGCCGCGCCGACAAGTTTTTATTTCGGACTTGAATTTATTGCAATACACTTTTTCTTCATCTGCCTAGTCTTCTGCTTTATCCTATTTCTCAGATCGTGTCTTCCTGCATCACAGGGCTCCCGCGCAGGATACCGCCGACGCCTTAAGTGCATCTTAGCACCTCCAGACATAGTCAGGTAGGCCATTGATACACCGGGAGACCCTTGATACAGTAAACCTTAGTTGGATTGGGCTCGCGCTACGTCTTATTCGTCTTTTATTTCACATGATACTCAGCTCTATCTATCCTTAGCTTCCAAAACTACCTACCCGTTCATTTTTTATCTTTAAATCATGGACGATACCTCCTACATGTATGTTATGGCACCCTTATGGGCCAGACAACCAGCGTCCGCCTTTGTTCTCGAAACCTGGCATACCTCATTCTAAATATGTTTCGCCCGAGAAGATGGTGACATGTTTGTCTGCAATGAGCAAACTTGAACGGCTCAAAGAACCATATCCCACTTCTGCGGTGTTCCCGAGATGGCCCTTACAAAATGCATTGCCAAAGTCAGCCTCTCGTTTCACCCACCAGAAGGGGGCCATTCTCTTGATGCCTTTCTTGTTATTGACTTGTGATCGTTCGATTAACAGCTAGATGAGGATGTCTCGCTCATGCGACAAGTATTCAGTCAGTTTTGGGCTCTCCTTTCCGGCGTCGAAAGGTTTGATATCCACTGTTATTTTGGCCGGAGATGCGATTGGCCAGAAGGCTCTACCTCTTTCACCCAGTGCTTGTATGTACCAATTACAGTGGATGAACTCATTGCCCACTGTCTAGACGCGGTCCCGTGACGCTTCGCTGCGATATAAATGACAAGGGCGGACCCAAATCTGTGCGGCAAGTTGTCACCACGCCGGCTGTCCAATCACCTTGTTGCTGTTTCCACAGTCCCTTTTCTTTAAACGTCGGATGAATGCGTAATGGCCGCGGGCTACCAGTTCCTGACGCTTAATCTGATTTCCGCTCTTCATTCAATTATGCTGTAGTTGCGTTCGTTAGTGCATTGTACTGGGCTGTAGTTGTGGTCCATTTAATTCTCATCAGGGCGCAAGCGCGATATGGGATACCATTACAGTGATCCCATCATCAGTGTCGTTTAGCGGTCTGAACTATAGGATTCAAATTGGGCGGGAGATAGATCGATGTATCATAGAAATAATAAATAAATCGTATGATCATGATCCCAGTTACAAGCTATATCACCACGTCATGGCCACCTGCAACCCTGCACCTCCTTTTGGCCTGTTACCATTCGTACTGGCTATTGCGCACGTGCTCCCTCCCTTTTGTGTCCTGATAGATGCGGTCTCGCTTATGGATCGTATCCTGGCCGCTGCTAAAGCTAGTTTGACGCCGTATGTCAATGTCAACTTCGCCAGCGTACGTAATCCGTAATCCCATCCCGTTTTTGCCGTTTTGCTGACATAAGTAATACAAGTGGGTGATCCCCGCTGCCGCTGCAAGAGCAGTTGTTCCGCTGCCCGAGTCGTCGACAGCGAGGAAGTGGGAACTCCTACCGACAGTCATACATCGCCTTTTACGCGGCGATGAACCTGCAGACGCGACGCCTCTCTTCTACCCCTTGGCCACCCTCATCCGCTTCTAACGCGGATGATCCCTGGCTGCCGATGCATGACAGGAAGCGCCGGCGCTACGTACTCACCTCACACCATACCGCACTAGAATGCATTCGCGAATCAAAAGGGTCCTAACAGATCCACTAGACTCAATTCAGGGTAAGCTGAGGTATTTAATAGCCGCCAACGACACTTCGAACCACATCTCGCTCTCTCTGTGCAAACACCTCATCTCTGAGCTCTTGCTGCTTCGCGTTTTTTTTTTCTTCGTTTTCCTCAGTGCTTTATCGATATCCGTCGCTCATTTACCCTCACGCTCCCTCTCTCGCCGTCAGTCTCAAGTTCTCGTCCACCTGTTCACCCCA